>JBBPBX010020784.1:10991-43029 GCA_038048925.1 Garcialebias charrua | reverse complement strand
GTATATATATACTGTATATATATACACAGTAAAAAAAAAAATCCGTAAAAAAACGGAAAATGTCCTGGTAATTTTCTGCCAGTACATTCTCCGTTTTTTTACAGATATTTCCGTAAACCCTAAAACGGATTTTTCCCGTAATTTAACAGTTTTTTTAATGTATAATTTACATAAATTTCTGTTAATCTAGGGTGCCAGGTAAATGGAGTCCTCTTTCGCGCTTCTTCTCAAAGGTTCTTGTTCCCAGGGTGCTTTGCGCAAAAAAAAGGAGAAACCCCTGTAAAAAATGATAACGGAAAATTCCTTCACACTTCCACAGTACATTTACCTGTTTTTTTACAGATTTTTTTTACAGTGTATATGTATACAGTATAAAGGTGTTTTAAACACTTCCCACACTTTTGCAATATTCAAAACAATGTTACTAAACTCTAAATGCTGTAAAAGAGCACATAATATCATGATTTCAGTTCCCTGCCTTGTCTGCTCTTTACCAGCTGCATGCGATCTTGACCACGCCCACTTCTCAACTCTGCATGGAGAACAACTGATCAGCTGCAGCAGGAAGTTTATCGTGCAGTAATGCCACGTTCCCACCAAACGCGTCAAAACGCTCCCAACGCACCATGTTTGCTGCTGGTCAACAGATGTCTGTTCACACAGAACGCGTCTGAAGACGCGCAGTGTGAGCAGCGTCTGGCTCCTTTTCCGGTCTTTTTTTTGTTTTTTGTACACCGGGCAGATAAAATCAGCTGTACGTGAGCCTCGTTACTACTTGAGTGGGTTTTCTATGAGCCAAACTGCAGCTCTGAAAGTCTTTGTTGAGATTAAAACGTTTTTTAATTTTTGGGGTGATTGAACGCTCGAGCGGACAGCGGCAACTGTAAAAATGCCAAGTTTCTTACCGGAGGCTGGTTTATTCATAGAGGTTCGTTGGGGTAAGTTTAAAAAGTCCAAAAAAAGTCCAGTCGTTGTTGCGTGATCACATAGCAGAGTCTCCCGATTGGTTGCTGCGACGCGTCGAGCAGCCGAAGTAGGTCAAGGTTCATTTCAAAGTCAAAGTCAAAGTCAACTTTATTGTCAAAACTGCAATATGTACAGGACATACACAGGATTGAAATTGCATTCCTCTCTGTCCCTTGGTGCAACAGTAAACATTTAAACACTAAAACACTAAAACATTTAATAAACATAAGCATAAAATGAAATAATAAAAGTGTAATACTGTCCTGAGTTTTTGCATAGTAGTAGTATGAAAGTATGAAAAGTTACACCAACACTAAAACACTAAACATTTAATAAACATAAGCATAAAATGAAATAACAAAAGTGTAATACTGTCCTGAGTTTTTTGCATAGTAGTATAAAAGTGTAAAAAGTACATCTATAAAATAAACTGAAAGTTCTGGCATTGACATTTGTAATAGAGTGACAAAGCAGCATATGAAGTTTCAGTGTTTCCCCTACATAATCCCCTACACATTGTGGCGCCAAGATAGTACCCCCATGCTAAGAGACTGCTTTGAAAACACAAACTGGTCTGTCTTCAAAGAGGCAGCTACGAATGGAAGTTCAGTTGACCTGGAACTTTATGCTTCCTCAGTCCTGGGTTACATCAGTACATGTGCTGAAAATGTATCCATAAGAAAGTATGTTAAATTTTACCCCAATCAAAAACCCTGGCTAAATAAGGATGTCCGCACCCTGCTGGCAGCCAGGGACACTGCATTCAAGTCTAGAGATACTGAGGAGTTGAGAAAGTGCAGGAGAGAACTGGATGATGGCATAAAGAAGGCCAAAGCCGCGTATGCACAGAGGATCGAGGGTCAGTTCATCTCACATGATCCACGGAGCATGTGGCAGGGCATCAAATGCTTAACAGACTACAAGGGCAAAAGCAAACAATGCCCCAGGGACCCATCCCTGCCTGATGCCCTCAATAAGTTTTATGCACGTTTTGAAGATCCAAACAGACCAGCTAGCACCAGACTCACCTCATCACCAGACGAGGAGCACCTCAAAGTGACCGCAGCAGAAGTGAGAGGTAGTCTCAGAAGGATCAACCCTCATAAAGCTACGGGTCCAGACAACATCCCAGGGAAAGTTCTGAAGGAATGTGCGGACCAGCTCTGTGAGGTGCTGGCTGACATCTTCACCACCTCACTTTCACTGGAGTCAGTTCCCACCTGCCTGAAGACTGCCACCATCATCCCAGTCCCAAAAAGCTCCACAGTGACTGGTCTGAATGACTATAGACCGGTGGCTCTCACCCCGATAGTCGCTAAATGTTTTGAGAAACTGGTCATGTCCCACATCAAGACAACCGTCAACATCAGCGAGGACCCTCATCAATATGCATACCGCGAGAACCGATCAACAGAGGACGCCATCTCCTCTGTGGTCCACACTGCTCTCACCCACCTGGATCAGAAGGACTCATACGTGCGTCTGCTCTTTGTGGACTTCACATCTGCTTTCAACACCATGATCCCCCAAACTCTGATAGACAAACTATCCACACTTGGACTAAGCCCCTCCATCTGTAACTGGGTACTAGACTTCTTAACAAACAGACCACAGTCCGTGAAGATCCACAACTTCTCCTCCTCCACCATCACCCTCAGCACTGGCTCTCCTCAAGGATGTGTGCTGAGCCCTCTTCTGTTCACTCTGCTCACATATGATTGTACAGCCACACATCCAGGCTGTCATATTGTTAAGTTTGCAGATGATACAGCTGTGGTGGGATGCATCACAGATAATGATGAATCCAGCTACAGACAGGAGGTGGAACATCTGGAGAGCTGGTGCAAAGAGAACAACCTTCACATGAATGTGAAGAAGACGAAGGAGATGATTGTGGACTTCAGAAGGAACAAACACACCCACACCCCACTGTATATAGGTGGATCTGCGGTGGAGGTGGTCTCCAGCTACAAGTACCTGGGTGTACACTTGAATGATAACCTCAGCTGGAGCAATAACACCACCAGCCTGATCAAGAAAGGACATCAAAGACTCTACTTCCTCAGACGGCTGAGACGAGCTGGTCTGAGAAGCTCAGTCCTCACCTCGTTCTACAGGTGTGCAGTGGAGAGCGTCCTGTGCTCCAGCATCAACGTGTGGCATGGAGGCTGCACAGTTGCAGAGAGGAAAGCTCTACAGAGAGTGGTGAAGGCTGCACAGAAGTCTGTGGGAGTCAGTCTCCCCACCATCACAGACATTTACACCTCCAGATGCAGAAAAAGAGCCACCTGCATCATGAAAGACCTCACTCACCCAGCACACTCACTCTTTGCACCACTCCCCTCGGGACGGAGGTTGAGGAGCATCAAATGTAGAACCACTAGACTGAGGAACAGCTTCTACCCTGAGGCTGTCAGACTCATGAATAAATAAATAATAAGAATAAACACTGCAAAATGTCACATCATGTTGATACTGATCTGTTTCTTGTTGCTGCGTTCATCTGTGACCATCTGCTCATAATGACTCATGTTCGTGCTGCTGTTTATAATGATGTTTTTCTACTACATTAGGGCTTAGTGTATTACTAGCTGATGTCTCTCTTAGTTAATCCTAGATGTTATTATTGTTTTTCTCTTGCATTTGTTGTTGGATGTAACTGGGACCCTGTGTACATAATCTCGTTTTCAACACATGTACTACATGCGGTGCAAATGACAATAAATTCTCTCTGACTCTGACTCTGACTCTGATAACCTGCCAAGGTGGACGGACAGAGACACGTCCTGAGCTGCGCAGACGTTGTTGCGGTTTCTTGGGCTTGTTTTGAAAGTAACTTCGCTTGTTTGGGCTTGTTATTATTTGTTCTTTATTATTTGTCTAGAGCAGGGGTCTGCAACCTTTTCGATCCAAAGAGCCATTTCTGCTCCTTTGTTCACTAAATTAAACGTGACCGGAGCCACAACACCTGCTGCAACTGGGATTTTCAACTGGTGGCCCACGGACCACTTTAAGTTTGTTGGAGGACGTTTTTCTGGCCAGCAGGAGTGACTTTATAAAACTAAAAATTTCTAATGATTTTTAACATTTACTGCTATTTTTACATTTTAAGATAAAATAAAAGACAAGATTCTTGTAAAGAAGGAAAAATTTATATAGTTTTGCCCAGTTTCTAAAAACTAAAACGATAAACTATGCAGGCCTATGTGATTTATTTTTTTAACTGTAGAAAAATTAGGTATCCTACTTAAAAGAAATAAAGCATAAAGTGAAAGTATGTTTTACTCCTTGTAATGTAGGAAAACTTCTAAAACTAACCCTTCCAGTTGTTATAAGAACCAATAAAATTCAGTTTTATGTCAGTTTTGGTCAAAGCTTGAAAGAGCCGCTGCAGAGGGACCAAAGAGCCGCATGTGGCTCCTGAGCCGCAGGTTGCAGACCCCTGAACCACATTAAAATGAGCTCCAATAAGTGGAGGAAATATGGGAAAAAAATAATAAAGAATGGGAGAAAGAGCACACACTTAAAGCATGATTCAGGATAGAGATTAAAGAAAGTTTTTTGTTGACTTAGCTTACTATGAGTTTGCTGTTTAATTTTATTTTATTTTTTAATTTGTATGCATCCTTTATGATTGTCTGTTGTTGTCGTTGTCCACTGTTGTCATCACTCTTAGTTTAAAATTCAGGTCTCTCTGGTAAATGAGTCCCAGAGGCTTAATGGGATTAATTTGTATAAATATGCCAAATGTATTTTTATTTTTTAGAGTGGATATGTTCTTCAAAGTCTTTAGCATAATTTTGCTATATGTAATGCCATAATAACTGTATGTTTATACTGTTTAAAAACGGCCCTTGTTTTACACAATGGGGTGGTTGCCTGTTGGGCGTGTTTTGGGCTTGTTATCATGGGGCTTGTCGCTTGTTTCTGTCGCAGATATACTGGCAGATAGAGACAAAGCCGAAAGCGCACAGTTTTAATATATAATAATAATAATAATGTCTATTCCTGTCATCTGCGTATGTTCCCATACACAGACAAAATTCGTCTCTGCATTTAACCCAACCACCTACCAGGTGGTGCAGTGAGCAGCCCGAAAGCGCCCGGGGAGCTGGAGAAATAGGTGTGCACTCATAGACACCCCAAGCTGGGTAGTGGCCGGGGCGCGAACCCGCGACCTTCGGGTCCGTAGTCAAAAGCCCTGCCACTAGACCATCTTGGCTTTAAGAGCAGAGGAGAGCCAAACATTTCAGCCGCGTTCAGTTTTATTTATTTATTTTTCGGTGGAGGTGAGACTAGGGTGAGCCGCGCGCTCAGTGTGTGTGGAGCCGCGCGCAGCTGCATGGAGCCGAGCAGAGGAGACACATTTCAGCCACGCGTTCGTTTTTTTTTTCCCCCATCCGTGGGGATGAGAAACGTGAGCCGTGCGCGTGTATGTGTGGTGGGTGGGGGGTGTCAGCTGAGTGTTCAGCATGAGGCTGCTTTTATGTTTTTTTTTCTTCAGCTAGTGCACATGCAGCCGAGCTGCTAGTTATTAACATAACATCAGTGCCGACAGGTGTTTGGAGCGTTGGGTAGGCGGGGCGCTCGGTTCTGTTGAGGGGGCGGGACGCCCCGCCTATATAATGGTAGGGGTAACACTGAGTTTATGTACACAGTATATGTATGAGGTAGTTGATATTGGTATAGAGGAACAGTGGCATATATAAGGCTAGTAAAAAAAAAAAATATATATATATATCAGCAGTAGTGTTGATATAAAAAGTAGTGTAAATGTAAACAGTAGTAATAAATGTAAACAGTAGTAATGAATGTAAACAGTAGTAATAAATGTAAACAGTGAATGTAAACAGTAGTATGACTATAGGCAGTAATGTAATACAAACATTAGTGCAAATATATGAAGTAGTGCAAACTGAATGAGCACATGATTGTGAGTTGAGTGAATAACCCGTTTTGATGACACAGAGTCCAGTGTTAAAATCTTTGTGTTGTGTGGTAATGTGTGAAAGTTTTTAGTGTTAATGCAGTACAAGTGGGAGGGAGGGCAGAGCAGGTAGAGAGTTAAGCATCCTGACTGCCTGATGAACAGAGCTGTCATTTAGTCTGCTGGTTCGACTTGAAGGAACTCCGACAGTTGCTGCTCGGATGCGACGCGGGCGCGGAAAACAGCTGCCGCTCACTGCCGCGCTGCTTGAACTGCTGAAGACGCGCCGTGTCACGCTGCGCCGCGCCAAGATGCTCGGCCACATAGACTTTCAATGTAAAGTGGCTGCTTTGGAGGCGCGAAAAGCGTTTGGTGGGAACCCGGCATAAGGGCTGCACAAAGGTGCAAGAGGAAGCTTTTTGTCTAGCTCTGGGCTGCACAAATGTGTAGCAGGCACTAAATAATTTAAAATAAAAAGTTCATGCCAATCGTGTGGCTCATCTGTCAATCAGCCAATTGTGCATCATGTCCAGTATTATTTTGAAAAACCACGATAGAGCAAGTCTGCGATAAACAAACCGCAATGTAGCGAGGGACTACTGTATTTACATATACTGTATATAACATTGTAAATACAGTTTCCCAAATACGACTGCCCTATTTCTGAGTTGTAATTTTTTCCAGCTCTAGAAAGGAAGTAAAGCATAATATATAAGGGAAAAGACTCCCTGGCCCTGTGTAAGAATGAGTTTATGCTAAATCAATTATCTAATTAACATTCATTCCAAACCAGCTCACAACTGAGAAGCTCTGGGTACATCATTTTCATGATTAGATTCACAAAATGCTGTCAGAGAAGATAACATTTTCTAGTTTCTGTTGTTACCGGTAGTTTTGTTTGTCCCGAGCACTAGATGAGGATCATTATAGTCTGCAGATATCTGATTTAGTTCGTATTTTCCCACTGATATTTGGTTGTGGAAAGGCCTTAACCTCTATTGCTGTCATTTTTGGTGAAAACTTGTTAGCAGCTTGAGAGTAGAGTTAACTTGGACTCTAACTCTCAGGGATACATTACCAATCAGAGAATCTCCATGTCATTCTTTTTGCATTCATTGATAAAGGGTAAATGCTGTACACTTTATCCCCAAATCAATGAAAAATACAGCATCTAAATCATTTTTATTTTCAGTTTTTTCCCCATTTTATTAATGTATTATTTACTTTTTATTTTCAAACATGTATAAAAATACACAGATATAATGTAACGTAACAAGATGAAACATTTTTGTAAATGGATTAAGAAGAAGTACAAATTTAATCTCAACAGCTCCAGAATTTGCACTTTATTACTAGTTCCAGATTGTGGGGACCTTCAGACCCTGTAGTGGCTCATATACTGTACATCAAAACTTTTCATCTGTTTTGACATCATAGTGTTTGAAAGAGTTCCTCACTGTCAGAAGCAGATTCACCGACAGTCTTTAGCCTGAGGCTCCAAACCCAACTATTCAGACAGCAATTTAGCAGTCTGAGTTTTATTTTTATTTTTATGTTGACCGTGGTTATTGTAGACCTGCCATTGAGCATTTGAAGTAAAGTAGGGTTTGCCTTGCTTTCATTTTTCAAAATTTACAAGCCTGACCACCTTGCACCTCTAAAGCCCCACACACAGGTCAAGTAGCCACTTTTTAAAGGTTAACTTGGAAAAAAATGTTTCTTATTTTGTACTGCTATTAGTCATTTAATAAAACAAAATGCATAATGTAAACCAGACCGCAGTTTGCTTCATTTGATTGTTTGATTTCTGCTGCATCTTCTAATGTGTACTGTTTATAAAATGAGGGCTACCTACAATTAAATTTAACAAAGTCCAATAATAATTAGCAAGCTGCCATTTCAATCTCAGGTTGTTTCAATACGCCACTCATACTTGTCAATTATTAAAACATTCCTGGCAGTACAGCCTTCAATTTATCCTTTTTATTTAATTGTCTAATTATCAGCTTTTTAATAGCAAATATTAAATAATTTCTACCAATTATAGTTTATTATCTTGCTAATTAATTTAAAGCTCGATCTGCTACAAGAGGCCCCTCCCACTCCTACCTTTGCCCTCATTTGTCTCCTACTCTCCTGAGTGTCCTTCAGTCATCTTCATACTAGAAGTTTTTCATGAACAGATTTCCTGTTTACCCATATGGTCATGTGCATAAAAGCTCACCACGCACACAAATTGCCAGCATACCTGTCATGTTATAAAAGTGAAACACTCAAAGTTAAAGGTCAGTTCAAGCTCAATGTTCTCTTTCCCTAGAGAGCCTTTTCAGCTGGACACACGCTCAAGCACACGACATTACAATAAGCAGGCTTGGCAAGACTTTAAAAGGATCAATGAATAATTTAACCCCTAACATCATATTTCCCCATCAGTAATGTACGTATACACAAACACCAACATTTGGTGTGGAGGGTGTGCAGTTGGAAGTATTGCCACTTTCATTTTGTGGATGCCCTGTACTCTGAAAGGTGGCTATTTCAACACTGTAATTTGACATGTGGGTGTGTTATCAGAGCTGTAGGTATGACAGACACACAGCCCTAGAGCGGACTTCCTGGAATTGCATTTTGTTGGCCGTCTCCAATATGAGACCTGTCACCTTGTTCCCTCCAGGCCATGCAAACCATGATTGAGGCATTTCTGTAAGGTGTCACTATCAAGGGTGCACACTTGGTTGTTTCTTTTGCATTTCTGTATGCTTGTGTGCACTGGATAATAGGCTAGGACTCATACTGAAGAAGAGTTTTCAATCGCCCTCTCTCTTTTTTCTGTCATTCTTCTGTCCTTTTTTAAATTCTGTCCATCATTAATTTTCTTGTCATTGCATAGTTCTACCTTCTACCTTCCTTTNNCTTCTGTCAACACAGTCATAACTTGGCATGCCATTCGGTGTAGTACAGTATGTATCCTCTTTATGGTACTTTCTTTTTTTAAATTCAATCAGGCTTCAATGGAGCTCCCAGAACCATTTCAATTTACTAGCTGGATTCCACCGGATGGAAAGTCATACGCTAACATAAAGCTTTAAAAGGAGTGCAAGACTAACACTAACAGGGAAAGATGGAGGAAAGGTGTGAAAAAGTGGGAGAGGGTTGTATTGAAATTGTGCCACAGAGAGATAACAGCAAAGTAGAAGTAAAAATAGAAAGAGGCAAGGGAATTAGGGGAGAGAGGGTAAAAGAGAAAGATGAGGGAAAGGGGACAGTCTGAAGTGTTACAAGGGATAAGAGACCATGAAGGGTGGGGGATGGAGAATAGAGGATAGAGGCATATAGTAAGACGATAAGGTGATAAATTTAAAATGTGTTTTTTTTTATCAGAGGGAAAATGCAATCTGAAATGGCTCACCATAGCTTCAAGTTGATATAATTCATCAACCTTTACATGTCTATGATTGAGTATGCAGTGTTAGTATATAGTTCTAGTATGAATTGGATAGGAAGTAGATATTATACTGTTATTGCAAAAACTTTTTGTATACAGTTAAGCAGAATGGAAAATTTTCACCTGTAGCCACTATAAATTTGAGAAAATATTAAGACTGTTGCCATTTCCTCTCAGCAATTGTTTTGACCTTGACATGTACTTTCTTAAGAGCAACTTAACATTCACTTTTTCCCTTTTGGCCAAAGTAGACATGCCATTCCTTGCTGCCAGCCCTTTGTGTGTTGTGTACAAGTTAAGTGTTTTTCTCAGTAGTTTTCAGGCGAATTGAAAAGTGCCCTAACACTTAGCTCTCCTAGGAATAGTTGCCATTTTAGGCTTGCTGAGTCATTCACTGAATCATGTGTCCTTCCACAGGTTTACACCATCACCATCAACTTAGCTTGGAATGGATTGTGGTGTGTCTGTGTGTGTCCATTTATATTGGCATTAGTGGTGGTGAGAAAAGAAGGTCTTATTGCTCATTTGCACCTTTTGTTTTCAATCTGTTCATTTTTTACAGAGGTGAAGAAAGTACTCAAACAAAAGTACAAAAGTACAAATAAACAGACAAAAATGTACTCTAGTAAAAGTAGAAGTACCATATTAATGTTTTTACTTAAGTAAAAGTAAATAAGTACTTGCTTTAAAAATACTTAAAGTATTAAAGTAAAAGTACTTGCTGAATGTATTAACTAATGCAATGGTCTACAATATCAAATGTGCCTACTACCGGTAATAGTGTTGAGTCATTTTAATGAATCATGCTGCAGATAATACATGTTTTTATTGTGTTTACTCTGTGGCACAGTTCACACTTGGACTTGTGATTCTGTGCATCAGAATTTCAGGGATGACCTACAGAGTTAAATGTCATTAAGCAAAATAAGAGAGGAATGATTATACCTTTGAAAGTTTTTATTTAACACAAAACAAAACCATTGTGTCATTTTAACTGCAGTAAAAAACATTTAAGTCAAAGTTGTCTGCCTGAAGAAAGGAGCATTAG
The DNA here is from genome assembly GCA_038048925.1 of Garcialebias charrua. Taxonomy (NCBI): domain Eukaryota; kingdom Metazoa; phylum Chordata; class Actinopteri; order Cyprinodontiformes; family Rivulidae; genus Garcialebias; species Garcialebias charrua. The sequence continues at coordinate 32,643 of JBBPBX010020784.1, read as the reverse complement.
ACCAGGGTATCCGCGGGGTTGTAAAAGGTAGTAAAAAGTAGTAAATGAAATTAACACAAATTAAGGCCATTAAAAAGTATTAAAAAGTAATAAACGTCATCTAACGAGGTATTAAATTTTTTAAAACCTACACAACTATATTTTTCCCTTTCTGGCGTCTAAAAAAAGGTCTGTGAATTTATTTATCTTTTCTAATTTTATGTTCCAAGTAGGACCTTAGCGAAAACAAAGACGTCATATCGTCAGTCAGTGTGCGCGCGCACCTACAGCTGGCCGAGGCTGATCATGTCTGTAAAAAGAAACAGGAAAGAGGAGCGCGGCTTTATCCTCCGACATTTAACAAGAAATTTACCTAAACAATTGTTTGTTAGCTCGAAATTAGAGCAAAAGGTGTGTCTCAGTCTAACGTTTTCTTAATAAATGTACTTTAATGGTTCAATCGGCTTTATTTTTTAAAAAAAGTGTCGCTGCCTGTGCACCGTGATCGCTCAGCGGTGAAAACAGGAAAAAGGAGCGCGGCTCGTTTCGCCGTCATTTAACAAGAAAAATACCTAAACAATTGTTTGTTAGCTCGAAATTATAGCAGAGGTGTGTTTCTGTCTATCATTTTCTTAATAAATGCACTTTAATGGTCAAATTAGCTGCATTTCGCCGGGGCGGTGCAGCTGGCTGTTGGATTGAAGCAGTGAGCAGAGAGGTGGGGAGAGTATGGCAGGCCGATTGGGTCATTAATAGCTAGTGAAGATTCTCAGTCATCCAGGACATGGTGAATTCTAAAAAGTGCAATAAAAAAAACAAAGTATAGTATAATAGTATAATAAATAGTATAATAAATAAAGTCCAGTTGTTTTTGTCTTGAACTTTTTTTAATTTGTCATTAAAGGCACGTTTTCCTATTACATGATACAACAGCCAACAGCATGCCATACCCTTTTACTACTATGGGGCCATCGGGTTTTTTTTTTTTCAGTCAGAATGAATGGAAATGGTCATATTTCAATCAAATGGTTTATAAATATGGGGGGGAAAAATCTATAAATCTGTCACTTCGTCCTATAAGTTGCAAGGCATGTAAATTATGCAAAAAAAACTGCAACTTACAGGATGAAAAATACAGTAGTTATTATTTTTCTCCCTCTTTTTGAATTATGCATGTGTTCAGTGTTGAATTATTTTAACTAAACTGTTCTGTTTTCAAGTTTACAGTTTTTTGTTTGCCATTAGAGATATGCTGTGTGTGGGAACAATTAAACTTTTTCTCTTGGGTTAGATTTAAATAACAAATAGGTCAGTGCTTTTATTGAGACAAGAAGCAAATTGATGTACTGTATCCAGTAATTGTTATAAAACTACATTTACTACCAAAGTTTAGGAAGAAAATGACAGTAATCTTATCACTTTACAATTAGTTGCATGGAACTGAAATGCAACAGGTTGCCGCTACGGTTACAGCTCGGTGCCGTGATGGTATTAGAAAATATTTTGATGGTATTAAAAAGGTATTAAAAGGTATTAAATTCAACTCTAGAATTTCTGCATATACCCTGTAGACCTAACGAAGGAACATATGATCATTTCAACTCCAGTTTGTTATCAACTAGTTAAAATACTGTCTAGTCAACCTGGTAATGGATCAATAGTGAACAATATTTTAACTTCCTGACATCATTTTCGAAACGTAGACCCGAGTGTCGAGCCATCTCTTGTCTCCTGTCCTAATATCCCATGAACTGACACATTTCAAACTAACGACAAATCAAAAAGCTGCAACGTGAATATGACTTGTAACATTATAGAAATGTAGTGTAGTAGAAAGTACAGATACTTCATGTAAAATGTAGTGGAGTAAAAGTACCCACATTTAATTCTACTTACGGTAAGTAAAGTACAGATACATGAAAAATGTACTTAAGTACAGTAACAAAGTATTTGTACTTAGTTAAGGTACATCCCACCACGGATTTTTTACTATTTAAAATGTAAGTTTTATGTGATGATTTTTGCCCAGGTAAAATTGCCATCACTTCTATTTTTATGAGTTCAGTTCTGTTGCACATTTTGATTTTTTTTTCTTTCGGTGACCCTCTGGTATTGAGACTTGGAAATCATAATCTGAATTGCAATTTTAATTAGGTTCAAAGCTCTCACTTCTTTTTTTGTGCGTTGATCTGAATTTTTTTGCTGAGAATTAACTAAAATTATGATACATTATGACACCTAAGGTAAGCTACTTCCCTATTTAAATCAGAAAACGGTTACTTTATCTTGAGTTAATAATTGAGAATTCATGTTATGGATATTTGATAGTGACTCATTCTGCTTGATCAGCTTTATTTTTCATTTCCTGTAATGTTTTAATATACATCCTCTGTGAGGGACCAATTACAGCTCTGCTTGTTAATCAGACTTGTTTTATAAGCAGGAGGTGAACAATTAAAATACATAAATTATGAGCAGAGTACAATCAGACCTGATAAACTTTTGTCTGCATCTGGTTATTGAAAACAGAATCGTGTGTTCAAACTAAGCAATTGGATGCTGTTATCAAGAAAATAAAAACAGATGAGGCCATGCACCCATACAACCCAGCCATGAACAGACATCACCTGCTTTTCTGGTTTTATTGACACACATTGTACAGTGAGCACAAAGCAGTAATTTAGGCCTAGTAGCCTCCCATTGTGACATTCAGCCATCTTTGCCTCTCTGTGGACTTAATGGCTCAATGTAGCTAGTGAGAGAGCTGAACTCCTCGTGTCCCACATCCATCCATCCATCCATCCATCTTCTTCCGCTTATCCGGGGTCGGGTCGCGGGGGTAGCAGCCTAAGTAGGGAGGCCCAGACTTCCCTCTCCCCAGCCACTTGGAGCAGCTCCTCCGGGGGAATCCCAAGGCGTTCCCAGGCCAGCCGAGAAACATAGTCCCTCCAGCGCGTCCTGGGTCTTCCTCTGGGTCTCCTCCCGGTGGGACATGCCCGGAACACCTCACCAGGGAGGCGTCCAGGAGGCATCCTAACCAGATGCCCGAGCCACCTCAACTGGCTCCTCTCGATGTGGAGAAGCAGCGGCTCTACTCCGAGTCCCTCCCGGATGACTGAGCTTCTCACCCTATCTCTAAGGGAGAGTCCAGCCACCCTGCGGAGAAAACTCATTTCAGCCGCTTGTATCCGAGATCTTGTTCTTTCGGTCATAACCCAAAGCTCATGACCATAGATGAGGGTGGGAACGTAGATCGATCGGTAAATTGAGAGCTTTGCCTTTTGACTCAGCTCTCTCTTCACCACGACAGACCGGTACAGCGCCCGCTTCACTGCGGACGCTGCACCTATCCGCCTATCGATCTCACGCTCCAGTTTTCCCTCATTCGTGAACAAGATCCCGAGATACTTAAACTCCTCCACTTGGGGCAGGACCTCCTCCCCGACCCGGAGAGGGCATGCTACCCTTTTCCGGCTCAAGACCATGGCCTCGGATTTGGAGGAACTGATCCTCATCCCGGCCGCATCACATTCAGCTGCAAACCGCTCCAGCGAAAGCTGTAGATCACGAGCTGATGAAGCCAATAGGACCACATCATCTGCAAAAAACAGAGAAGCGATTCTAAGGCCACCAAAACGGATCCTCTCAACACCTTGGCTGCGCCTAGAAATTCTGTCCATAAAAGTTATGAACAGAATCGGTGACAAAGGGCAACCTTGGCGGAGTCCAACTCTCACCGGAAACGAGCCTGACTTACTGCCGGCAATGCGGACCAAGCTCTGACACCGGTCGTACAGGGACCTAACAGCCCTTATCAAAGGGCCTGGTACCCCATACTCCCGGAGTACCCCCCACAGAACCCCCCGAGGGACGCGGTCGAATGCCTTCTCCAAGTCCACAAAACACATGTAAACTGGTTGGGCAAACTCCCACGCACCCTCCAGGACCCTGCTGAGGGTGTAGAGCTGGTCCAGTGTTCCACGACCAGGACGAAAACCACACTGCTCCTCCTGAATCCGAGGTTCGACTATCCGACGGACCCTCCTCTCCAGAACCCCTGAATAGACCTTACCAGGGAGGCTTAAGAGTGTGATCCCCCTATAGTTGGAACACACCCTACGGTCCCCCTTTTTAAATAGGGGAACCACCACCCCAGTCTGCCAATCCAAGGGAACTGCCCCAGATGTCCACGCGATATTGCAGAGTCGCGTAAGCCAACACAACCCTACAACATCCAGAGCCCTAAGGAACTCCGGGCGAATCTCATCCACCCCCGGAGCCTTGCCACCGCGGAGCTTTTTAACCACCTCGGCGACCTCAGCACCAGAGATCAGAGAACCCGACCCAAAGTCCCCAGGCTCTGCTTGTGTCCTCGTGCCTTGTCCTTGTCCCCTGTGTCCTTGTGCCTCGTGTCCCACAGACATCCTCTATTCACATGATAGTAAATGAAGAAGACAAGAAATTGCAACTGTTATCCTCCATTAAAAATGAATGGGAGACGCACGTTATCTTTCACAAGGGAGGTTTAAAGAAATGTTGCCATTAAAAGGCAAGAACAAGCCTTTAGTCAAGTCCGGTGCAAATCTTAAATTATTGTGATTATTTGTCATCAGGGGAGTTCTTTGTGTGTGATTAATACCAAACAGCAAATAAATGGATAAGTCTAAAATAATTAGGTTATAAGAAAATTAAATCCTTCATGTATAATAGTGTTTAACTGTTTATGTAGATAATATTTTGAATTATGAAACTTAATCTTTGTCATGCATGACATGCTTTTTTAAAGATGTGTCAGATTTTATATACACACAGCACAAAAATTAAGGACATTTTTGGTTGGGGGATTATTTCTTTGTTGTAACAATGTTTCTTGGCAATAAATCTTATATGATTGGAAAGCCTTAAATGGTGCCACATTTGTAAGGGAAATACATTTGTAGGTTGAACATTTAAATTTGTGTATGTGGGTTGTGCCCAGGTGCAGATAGTCAGGTGCCTGATTGTCTGCGCCTGTCTTGTCTATCTCAACAGTCTGGGAACAAGCTCTATTCTCCAAGATGAAAACATTTGCTCAGACAGAGCAAGGTTCATCTCTTGAATTTAAAGGTGGAGAGGATGGAATATGCCCGCAGTTCTGATCACAACCCCATTGAAACATGGGGATCAGCTTGGATGTGCTGTTCGTTTCAGGGTGACCAACACAACCACATGGGCTGACATATGACAATTGCTGGTTGAAGAATTGGACGTCATCCCACTGGAGTAAGTTACCAAGCTTATGAGCAACACAAACAGGAGGTACCAGTCTATTGTGGCTGTGTATGGTTCTTCCACCTGCCACTGTTTGTGAAATGAATAAATTGTAAGTCCACTCCAAAATGCCCAAATCGCCTGAAAAAAATCATACCCAAATTGAAATTAATACTGTTATTAACCCTTTGGAGTAATTTCAAAAGCTTGGTCTCTGAATTGTTAACTTCAACAGTCATAAGTATTTTAACTGTAACTAGTACCGTATTCGTCGTTGTAAAATACGCACCTGTGTATGATGCTGCGTTCCAGTTGCCTCGGAGGTCGAAATTACCAACCTGGAATGACGTCATCACCGAGTTAAATGCGTTCCAGTTAGCTTGTCGGCACGATGACGAAAACAAGATGGACGCCCGCTACGAAGCTGTTGTTGTTCTTGCTTTGTTGGATTATAAAAAGGTTTCCAGACCAGCAGCGAAGTTGAAAAGCAATTCTGAGGCTCTGGAAATGTTAACCAGGTATGTTGTTTTAACCAGTAGTTTTTATTTTTTTTATAAATAAGCTTATTTTTGTTAATTATGGTCTTGAGGCTCTTACATCTACTTTATAGTTTTAATTCGATCTCTTTTAGGATTATAGCAGCAGTACAGAAGTTATCATTAGATAAATAAAGTCAGAAAGTGCTGAACATTGTTTTTCTTTTCTTTTTACTACCTCAATCCATTAGCAGACGTTTTTACGGTTTATTGTTAAAATTGTTATTAAACTTCAATCAATCAAAACTTTATTTCAGACTCATATGGTCCATAGTAACAAAACAATTTAATTTCTTTGTATTTTAGGATGCTGCTGATACACACAAACCTACGGACACATGGAATAATCATGAAGACTATGGGAGGTGATGCTGAACATGGATGACAACAAGTTTGTGCGTCATTTCAGAGTCAACAAGACCCAGTTCACATCTGTAATGATGCAGCTGCAGGAGAAAGGCATAAGGAAGGAGCACTGTCAAGGTGCAGCACCAGTCCCTGTAGAAAAGAAGGTCCTGATGTTCCTGTGGTACATGGCCAACCAGAACAGCTTCAGGGAGATGTCTGACAAATTTGATGTCTCGCAGTCCTCAGCACACAGGATCATCATGGAAGTACTGAAGGCCATTTTGCACAATGGGACACACCTTCATCCCCTGGCCTAACGAATTGATGCTGTGGTGATGATTGTCATCATGGCAGCCTGCCTTCTGCATTGGGGCTTCACCAGTGTGCCAGGATCACCCAAACGGCTGTCCAAGGCAGGATGAAAATGACTTACTCGTTACTGTGATGTGTGGATGCTGTACTTGTATTAGCTTGTCATAACTTGTCAAAAAATGTTCTAGTGTTGTTATAGTGCTGTTTTGATTAAATGTGTTTATCTGACATGCCACTCTCTCGCTGTCATTTATATCTGTGTGGATAAACCACGCCAAAAACATAAGCTGGTATAGGTAAACAGTACACACATTTTACAGCTTCAAAAACCAGCTGCAAAACTTAGTTTCCCACAACAATAACACCTGCTTAAAAGTCAGTGCTTAAATAAAGCATTTCTATGTAGTAATTTTAAAACTCTGCCCGATGAGAACATGAGAGCACTAGTTTCTCTGCAAGTACATCGGTTTCCAAAAATATTGATGAAAAACTGCAGTGCATCATGACAAATTGTCGTGTTTGAATACCAGAGGTGTTCCTCTTTTACACTGAATTTACTTTCATTCTAAGTAGTTTCTTTTCATTACCTGCTTTCCTTTATTCTACTGAAAAACCACACTTATTGTGAAGTAAGACAAGAATTTGTGCATTTGTTATTTCAAATTGTTTTTAATAACATATGACAACAAGGCACAGGTAACCTGCTGTAGAGTCGTTGAGTTGCAGTAACTGGACTTGTACAGTTCAATTTTCATCCATAAAATATGTCAAGGAGTCACCATTCCTCTGGAACAAGGGACCAGGGAAACGGGTTTGTCTGCTCGGGTCCAGGAACATGTTCATCTCCATGTTGACATAAACTGCAAAGAAATATACACATGGTTAACAACAAATCACAGATGACAGTAACTCACAAAACTAACCCACAATAATAAGTATAAATAAGGTCGATTTTCACTCTCTCTCACACACACACCCCCAACACAGACACACACACAGACACACACAGCTGTGGATTGACAGGATGGTTTGGGTTTCAAGTTTTGCATTTTTTTTAAACAAAATAATTGATTCTGTTAAACTGGATTCCCACCCTGACAAGCCAAGATAAATCTTGATAGACCTTTTAAAAACAGTTTATGGTGCAAAACATTAGTTTACTAGCTAAAAACACATGTAAAGGTGAACAAAGAACAACGAGGTTGCAGGTCTCCGACGCAGCTACATCATCAAACACGACAACAATCACGTTCTTTAGAAAACACAAACCGCTTAGAAACACCCTCTAATTATTAGGCGACATATCGTATAATAATCACTGTAAAGTACGAAATGTGTTACTGAGTTAATGATAAAAAATGAACGCTGAACAGCTAAAACGAGTACTGTGCTAAACAACAACAATGCCGCCTCACACCCGTTTAGCGTGCCGTTGTCGACGCACAGCGGCTGTTTAAACATATCATTATCGTTACTGTAAAGAACTACAGTGCCTGAATGCGTTAATGTGAAGTTACGGCTGAGTAAACCACAAAGAACAGCGAAAAAGAGTAAAAAGTAACTCTTTCACTCACTGTTGATGCGAGGAGCAGCCATCTTGAAACGATGATCTCGGCGAACTCGGGTATGGTGTGGCGAGACCGAGTCCACGAGTTGTAATTACGACCTGAGGGGGCGTTCCAGTTGATTTTTACTGCTCGGAAGCTCGTAATTACGACCTCCGAGGACAACTGGAACGCAGCATGATACGCTCTGTCCAATTATTGCCAATAAACCAGAAAAAAACGTACATAATACGCTTCAGTGTTTAATACGCATCTATAATGCGTCACCGCTACGCGACGCGTCAGCGCATCATTTGCCCTGCTTAAAATGGCTGCCACAGAAGCGGCCGAGCACCGAAGGAATTTACAACAAAACACGGTAAAAACTATTATTTCTTTGCGAGAAAAAATATATTTCTTAGCTGACTTTATAGCAAACGGTCTCCTGAGCTTAACTAAATGTGAAATCAGCTGGTCTGAGCTGGATTTAAAAAAATAGTTCGCCGATTTGCATGCACGCGGTTCGGACGCTTTCTTTCTTTAAATTTAGCTAAATAAACGCTTAAAAATATATATTTCTTAGCTGACTTTATAGCAAACGGTCTCCTGAGCTTAACCAAATGTGAAATCAGCTGGTCTGAGCTGGATTTTAAAAAATAGTTCGCCGATTTGCATGCACGCGGTTCGGACGCTTTCTTTCTTTAAATTTAGCTAAATAAACGCTTAAAAATATATATTTCTTAGCTGACTTTATAGCAAACGGGCTCCTGAGCTTAACCAAATGTGAAATCAGCTGGATTTAAAAATCTGCAGTGTGGTTTATGAGTTACGGTATCTTGCTAACAAAAACAACAAACCTCACAGCTAAATGCAGCTACATCCAGAGCAGGGGGCGGGCAGTGACAGAGGCAGTCCGACCAGAGAAGGCTTTTTTCGGACACATGAGCTAGAAACGGTCTGGAAGTGGCCCTCCTCTTCCTCTTCGCTCTCTGAGTCCTCTGCTGCTGCCCATAGCGCCCATAGCGGCCAAAACTGGTACTGCACCATTTTTGCCCAAAATGAAAAACGGCGAATCAGAGCGAAAAATGAGTCTAAAAATATGGGGAAAAATCCATAGATAATACGCTTTGGTGTATAATACACAGGACATTCAAATGAGCAAAAAAACTGCGTATTATACACCGATGAATACAGTAAGTAGTAATTATTGAAGTTGAAACACACAAAAATCTAAGGATTTTTTTTTTGTCACCTAAATTTTTGTAAATAATTATTTATGTTGCTGCACATGAAGGGAAGGAGATATGGACTGAAAAATTAAATGATTAAATGGCATGTAGTTACACATGTTCACACAATTGACACCAGTACCATGACTGTAACTCTTGAATGCTTCAACATACAGTCATCAGTGAGGGCTCTAGTGAAAGGTAAGAACTAGAGGAATCATTCTACATCCAGATTTACTGTCAGCATGACCAAAATGCAGTAGGTTATGAATAAACAGTAAGGAGGCGCACAGCAATACTCACGCTCTCCCCCCCTCGTACCACACGCAGCTGAAAACACGTAAAAAGTTTATAATTTCCTTACTTTTCCAAAGTATGTGCATTTAAACAATAAATAATCAGCAGCAGTTTATCAAAGATTTTCATCTATTTTGAAAGTAGCATATGTTCTGCTTTATGACCCATTTCATATTCTACCCTGCCCAAGGCACTCCCAGAGACGCTCAACTTTTTTTTTTTTCCATTTCCTCATCAGAAAGATCACTCTTCCTTCTCCTAATCCACTCAGCCACTTTATAAGAATTATATTTTCTCATTACAGTTCATTTTACCATCTTTTAGATGAAAATAAACCCACAAAATATTTTTTTTTGCCTTTATAAAGAGGTGTGTGCATTGGCACAGGCTGAAAAATAATTTTACAATTGATTTCCATCTTCCATTTTAGATTTTGGCCATGAACATTGCCTATCCACATGACAGGAGTTTTATTGGCTATATGTCTGTAGCATCAGGACAGGTGTTAGAGCTGATTGGTCAGCTCTGTATCCAAAACAGTGTGGGTGTACCCGGTCAGACCACATGACGCTTAGTCGATATTATTGGCTTTGGAGAGACCATAGATCATGTCAAAAGAGGAGGGCTTACACTGCCATTTTGACATTGGGGTATTTAAATTGGAAACGCTTGGTTAAGCGTAGCAGCTCTTTAAAGCAGAAAGACGTCACAACGGCTGGGGTGGGCCACCATATGTTATTAAATTGCCAGGATGACTTTGCTCCTTGAGACTTCAATCATCCAATTCAATAAACAACAACACAACAGAATATCAGAAGAAGATGCTTAACATTTGGCAAGACTTGGCAAGTTTTTTATGTTCGCAACTGACATTCAACTCTCAACCCCCTGCTCAACCCTCTCATGCATTTTCCTAACTATTGTGTTACTGTTTATAGGGGAAATAAATAGGTGTTCTAATGTTTTAAGATTCATTACCAACCATTGTTACACACACACACACACACACACACACGCACACACACACACACACACACACACACACACACACACACATACACACACACACGCACACACACACACACACACACAAATTAAAAGCACACATTTCTCTTCCTTTTTTGCAGTTTATATTGAAAGAAATGAAATGTCATCTGAAACTCAGTTTATAATTTTTTTTCCTAGTGTCCTTTTCGAAATGGAAGTAAAGTAAAACTTAAGTCACTTTTGTATGCTAAGAAAGCACAGGTTTATGTATCACATCCACATTTTAGGAATTGGTTAAGGCTTAATATAGCACCTTTGAATCAAAGGACTAAGAGAGCATCAGTTTATGCACATTTGAATGTACCTTGACTACATTACTGAGCCCCACAAAAGACTAATGAGAGACATAGTCTTCAATACAATTACAGAGAGATAAAGAGATGGAGGGTGGGGAGCATGCTGTGGCAAGATGGAAGAGTAGGCCAATAGTGGCTCTAAGGTGGTGATTTGTCTTTGAGCTCTGGTGTTGGTGTTGGCAACGTCAGCTAAACAAGGCCATCTCATTTCCTGTTGTCTGCAGGAAGGGGCTGTCTGCTACTGCTGCTTCTGCTACTCAGAGCCCCCGGTCATCAATCTCCTCTTTTTAATTGGTCTGCACCACACTGCGACTTGCCAGCACACACACACATGTACGCACACACACACACAGGCATGCACATATATACTGACAACAGGAATGTGTGCAAATATATAAATGCCAATGCCAACAATACATGTGAAGGGTCAGTCACGTGTGCTGTGTTATTATATACAGGATGTTTTCAGACATTTTCAAAGATTTTAGAGATTTCTGTAATATTCATTTCAAAATGGATCTCAATTAGCTTTTTGTTACATTAAAGTCCATTTGCTGCTTCACTTCAGTTACACAAAAACAAGTTGTTTGAATTGGTCTACATTATCACAAATTGAAAAACACTGTGTGACATAAAATTTAATAATTTGGTATGACAAAATATTGGAAGATTTGATCAAATGATTTAGACTGAACTTACTTTAGTATTTTGTTGTCTTGTTGGCCACTGTATTCTTTTTAAATTACAAGGTTTTAGTATCCCTTTACACACACATTTAATAATGTATTGGTGTTTACGTTTTATGTGTTACGCATTAGAGTTTTACTCCTTCATATACAAACGTGCATCAAAGGAAAAGTTGGGTTCAGTGTCTTGCTCATGAACACATTTTCTTGTGGAGCAGGACAGATTGAACCACAACTTTTTAACTGACTGGAAAGCTATCCTTTTTTTTCTATGGTTACAGCCACACCAAGCTTTTCAAGATGTGAGAGTAGATCAAGTATATATTTCCCCTAATTTCCTAGTTTTTTTTTTATTTTTAGGAAAGGGTCTTTCACCATGAAACCATTTGTTTTATTCTATTTCTTCCCTTCTTTTCCATTTTGGAAAAACAATGCTCCATAGTGATTAGTGACATATTTATGATCTATCAGAAGTACTCAACCCCTAACCAAGTTTGGCCTGAAGAACATCCATTAATCCTAGAAAACTGAATCAAAGACAACTGGACTTCTATAAGATATTTTGCTTCTCATCCGAGAAGCTTACCGTATGTCCAGCTTCATTTGATTACATTTGTTAGGATTACCATGTTCTGGTTGAATGAGAATCAACACCAGCACAAACCAAAACAGTTCAGACTTGCTTTTCAACCCAAGATTTGAAAACGTCTTAATGGCCCATAAACATTCAAGAATTCAAGGTTCTTTATTTGTTGTTCACACCACATAATGGTATGTGGTGGAAAGAAATTGTGTACACAGGGCCCCATTTACATCCAACAAAAGCATTCAAGATTTCAAGGTTCTTTATTTGTCGTTCACACCACATGTGGTACACATGTGATGGAACGAAATTGTGTACACAGAGTCCCATTTACATCCAACAAAAGCATTAAAATGTGTGTAAAGGAAAAACAGTAATAAGGTCTAATATATGAATTAAGAAAAACCTTAACTAAAAACACACTACCGGTAAGCACTAGTAGCGTAAAAACTATATGCCGAACAGCAGCACGAACATGTCTGTGTGAACAGACGAGTACAAATGAACACAGCAACATGACACAGATCAGCAGCAACATGATGTGATTTTTTTTTCAGTCATTATCCTGGTTAGATACTTGTGAGTCTAACAGCCTCAGGGTAGATGCTGTTCCTCAGTCTATTGGTTCTACATTTCCTGAGGGGAGCAGGGCAAAAAGTGTGTGTGCTGGGTGAGTGGGGTCCTTCATAATGCAAGTGGCCCTCTTCCTGCATCTGGAGGTGTAGATGGAGGTTATTTGTTTATTTGCCATAACTTTTGTCTGAGCAATTGTATCTGAACAATTCAGGCTAGAAAAGGCACATTCCAAGCTTTTTCTCTCCATCACCTTGGTTACCAGAGTGACAATTTTAAGTGAAACCGCTCAAAGGGATTTAAAGCAATGGTAAGAAAAGAAAGGACTTTTAGTGTCAAACCTAGCTGGTTGTAACGTTCTCTTTATTGATGATTTTTCAACAAGGTGGGGGCACTTAAAAAACACTTAAATTTAATTTATTGTACAAAGGTTTTGCCAACTAAACTATAAGTAGGGTATGAATACATTTTCCTTTTATGGTGGGGTCAAGAATGTGAAACAATCAACACTAATAGATTGCATCATAATGATAGTTATTCCCTTCTGTCATCCATTGGTCTACATGGAGGTTGTATGAAAAAGGGTCACATGGATATAGAGTTCTCTTTTGAATTGCATTAATCTTGCTGGTCGAAGTAAAGCTTCTGATTATGAAGCCCATTTAGACCTGCAGCTGTAAACATGTAGACACACTCACTCACCTAATTTCCATAATACATTTGCATATTGTTGTCTTTTTCTTTTTTCTCTCTCACACAAGCACATGCTTAGGGCTCCACACCAACACTGCACACATGTATACCACCTTGTGTACTTCAAACACATACATTACAACACCAAAAGCCTACTGTGTTTGAGAAGCTGCATCGGGGGCCAGGAGCAAAGTATAAAACAGTAGGGATTCTGACAGAGGCGTGGGCGGTGTGTGGGAAGACCATATGCATTTCATCAGGGACTGATGAAAACACATAATCATGCTCTTAATCACACACAATCACAGTATTGTCACATTAAAAAAGAATTTGCCGCCATTCCCACACTTCTTATATTTCTTCTTTGCCTCATACACACCCATGCAGCAAATTTTGTACAGGTTGCAGATGGTGCACACCATTTGGAATCTTAATTTTCTCAAAACCTGTTTATGATAAACAAATAAAGGTTTTCTATCAACTGGTCATGCAGCTTGAGCTGATGGAGAAAGCTGACATACTGCCATCTTGTGCTGCTGGCAACAATTGCATGCACCCTACAATAAAACTCTTTGTGCTTAAGAATATAGTTTAGGCAACAGCTTATAGACAAAATGTAGTTAAAGATAAGATCAGTAACAATCTTACTGTCTGTGTTTTGTCCGCCTTCTTTTGGTTCAATGATACTATACAACAACAAAATCTTTGTATAGGAGTTTACATTGTCAGGTGTCACTTCAATAATCTGTCACCACTGCAGAAAAAATAAATAGTGTGTACTGGAGTGTGCATAATTACCCCAGAATGATTATCGAATGTGCAATCCAGTAACACTGAAAGCTGCATTTCTAGCATTTATTGACTAATCATTTGGAATGAAAGCTAATGTTCAATGTGCCATAAAACCCATGAAGAGTTCCCGACTATTAAAACTCTTTACGATTATCAAATACGCCTCAAGTGATTGGGTTGTGCAGCATGGGAAAATAATGTAAATACGTGATTTCAGTTGTTTTAACCGTGATGTATTGATGTGCTGCATTGACGTCTGAGTGTGTGACACATTCGGATAGACTGGACACGTGATGCAGGTATGCAGAGACGCACACGCCTGCACTCACACTCTCCTACTTGACTAAGGTGCAGTGTGTACTGTCCTTGGTGTGTGACAGATCAAGCTTTCCTCTGTGAGCGGCGAAAATCAGAATTCACCAGAGCTGATAGGTTCGTGCCTGAGGGGAATTGTGGGAGATTTAAAAAATGCTGAGTCCCTAATCAATCTCAGCACACTCTCATTCTGCTGTCTTTCTTGAATCTTTGTCTTTATCCTATTTCTCTTTCAACATCATTACATTGTGGTTGCAGATAGAGATAGATGATGAGATCCCTACACTTTCCATTTGAAGAAGCATTTGTTACCTTATAGTGGGAAATAAATTTGAAGCTGTTGTCAGGAAAATATCTTATCTTTTTCTGTTCTCATTTATTTTAGTTGTCTGGATAAAGAAGATAAGCTTTGTTGGTAGAATCAAAAAGCCACAGGTTACAGTGAGGTGCTTTATCCATCATATCTTTGTAAGTATAACCGCATTATATCTGTTAGGAATTTTTTTAAGGTACATAACAAGTAGGGCACGACATCTACAATTATCCTGCTCAGACCCAAGGCTCTGACATCTGTTTCCTAATGACAGGTAATTGCATGCTGTCAAGGACAATCATCAGCAGTTGCAGCTAAGACAGTTTGGAGTGCAACTGGTGCAGTGATGCTAGAATCGTTAAAGAATGTGGATTTTTTTTTGTCTCAAAAATTGTTTGTGCTGATTTTCAATAAGATATTGTTTGGCTTATCTAACTTGTGATGTAAAATCAGGAGTCATTTCAGTAAAAACAAAAATAAATAAAAAATAAAGAAATTATCCATCCATTTATCCATTATCTTTACCCGCTTCTTACGGTCACTCGTGCACAAGTCCAACAGTCACTGTGCGAGAGACAGGGTACAACCCAGACAGGTCACAAGTCCATCACATTAAGGGAAGTATTAATAAGACATTTTCATTTAAATGATCCATCGTTTTTTTCTCTCTCTAATAATTGTATATATCCTGTTGATCTCCCCACCCTAGGAATCACAAAACGGAAAGTTACAATTGTCAACACGTCAAAACAATATATTTAGTAGACAACATAAAGTAGTTGCTCCTAAAATAAATTTCTTCTTTTTTGTCACTTGTGAACTGACCTATGGCTGAAATGTATTGATCCAGTTTTTTTTTTTTTTTGGCTGAATCCTTACAAGTGTTCAGTGCAGTGTTTAATTTCATGATACACCCACTGTTCAGTCTGTCACAGCAGTATGGTGGCCTGTTGGTTTGACAGATTTCATCTTTTTACTGGACGCCATGGACCGCAGCTCCCTGTTATCAAGCATCTGCTCATTTTTACTATAATTGGACAGTTTTAGTATTTGAAACTCGTAGACAGTGCATTTATCACTTCTGTGATCAGCAACGATTTACTACAGTTTATCTGTTTGCAGCACAACAATCTCACTGTCTTGCTGTTCTTGGAGTGATCCTATTTTTACCCACCCACTTGTTATCGACAGGAGCACAGTTTTTAGGGTGCTTGGAAATGTGACGTTTATGCGTACCTGTGAGAGTAGATAATTAGATTATTTATATTTATTAGGACTTCACTCATAGACCTCACTGTAGTGCTGCATTGTCTCTCCGCAGCTTCTCCTTAACATTATGGCCAACACCTCCTCTGGATGCAGCTGCCATATGGTGGACTGGTTTTCTGGACTGCATTTTGTTGTCACCTCACAATGAAATAGATTAAGCAAATGTCACACTGGGTCCAATTAAAGAAGCATTATAACTATTTATTGGACATATGGGAAAATTGAAAACATACAGTATTAGACATGAGGGATGTTATTTTAACTGAACTGAGATTGATTATATACGTTTGTGTCATTTATTTAGTATGTTGCGTGATTTAGGCTTGACCTGATGCCTCTGCACTCAAGTGAATCAAACTTTAAGGATGCTGTCTGCTTCTATGAAACAGAGTTATGTAACCTTTAGAAATACCTTAAAGGTATTTTGGCTTACTGGTTTAAAACTGCTTTCACTTGTTCTTCTTCTTCTTCTTCTTTTGGCTTTTCCCTTTTCAGGGGTCGCCACAGCGAGTCATCCTCCTCCACCTCACTCTGTCCTCTGCATCTTCTGTCCTCACTCCAACTACATTCATGTCCTCTCTAACTGCATCCATATATCCCCTCTGGCATTCCTCTGTGTATTTTTCCTGGCAGCTGCATTTCTAACATCCTTCTACCAATATACCCAATGTCCCTCCTCTGGACATGTCCAAACCATTTCAGTATGGCCTCCCTAACTGTATCTCCCAGTTGTTCAACATGTGCTGTACCTCTGATTATCTCATTCCTGATCTTATCCATCCTTGTCACTCCTAAGGAGAACCTCAGCATCTTCATTTCTGCTACTTCCAGTTCTTTCTCCTGTCTTTTTGTCAATGACACTGTCTCCAGACCATACAACATAGCTGGTCTCACCACTGTCTTGTAAACTTTTCCTTTGACCTTTGCTGACACCTTTTTGTCACAAATCACTCCTGAAACTTTTCTCCATCCACTCCATCCTGCCTGGACTCTCTTTTTCACCTCTTTACCACATTCCCCATTTTCCTGGACAGTGGACCCCAAGTACTTGAAGTCCTGCACCTTTGTGACCTCTGCTCCTTGTAGCCTCACTGTTCCACTGGCCTCCCTCTCATTCACACACATGTACTCTGTCTTACTACGGCTGACTTTCATTCCTCTTCTTTCAAGTGCATACCTCCACCTCTCCAAGTTCTCTTCCACCTGTTCCCTGTTCTCACCACATATCACAATGTCATCTGCAAACATCATAGTCCATGGGGATTCCTGCCTGACCTCATCTGTTAGTCGGTCCATCACCAGAGCAAACAAGAAGGGGCTCAGAGCCGATCCTTGATGCAATCCCACCTCCACCTTGAAGCTATCTGTCACTCCTACAGCACATCTCACCACTGTCCTGCTGTCTTCATACATGTCCTGTACCAGTCTAACATACTTTTCTGCCACTCCAGATTTCCTCATGCAATACCACACCTCCTCTCTTGGCACCCTGTCATATGCTTTTTCTAAATCCACAAACACACAATGGAGTTCTTTCTGACCCTCTCTGTACTTCTCTATCAACATCCTCAAAGCAAAGATGGCATCTGTGGTGCTCTTTCTTGGCATGAAACCATACTGCTGCTCACAGATAGTCACCTCTTGTCTAAGCCTTCCTTCCACAACTCTCTCCCAGATCTTCATCGTGTGGCTCATCAACTTAATTCCCCTGTAGTTGCTACAACTCTGTACATCACCCTTGTTCTTAAAAATGGGAACCAGCACACTTCTTCTCCATTCTTCAGGCATTTTCTCACCCTCAAATATTCCATTAAATATTTGAGTCAAAAACCTCACTGCCATCTCTCCAAGACATTTCCAAACCTCCACTGGTATGTCATCAGGTCCTACTGCCTTCCCCTTCTTCATTCTTTTCAGAGCTTTCCGGACTTCACCCTCACTAATCTTTCCCACTTCCTGGTCCACAGTTTCTATGACCTCCACTCTTCTTTCTCTTTCATTCTCTTCATTCATTAGCTCCTCAAAGTAATCCTTCCATCTTCCCATCACACTCTCCTCACTTGTTAGAACATTCCCATTCCCATCTTTAATAAGCCTAACCTGTTGCACATCCTTTCCAGCCTGATCCCTCTGTCTTGCCAATCGGTACAAGTCCTTCTCGCCCTCTTTAGTGTCCAGTCTCCCATACAACTCATTGTACGCCCTCTGCTTTGCCTTAGCTACTTCCCTCTTTGCTCTATGTCCCATCTCCTTATATTCCTGTCTCCTCTCTTCAGTCCTCTCACTGTCATATTTCTTCTTGGCTAATCTCTTTCTTTGAATGGCGTCCTGCACTTCACTATTCCACCACCAGGTTTCCTTATCATCCATTCTCTGTCCAGATGACACACCAAGTACCTTCCTACCTGTCTCTCTAATTACTGTTGCTGTAGTAGCCCAGTCACTTGGAAGCTCTTTCTTACCACCCAGAGCCTTTAACAGCTCGTCTCTGAATTTCTCACAACATTCTTCCTTCTTTAGCTTCCACCATTTGGTCTTCTTCTCTGATTTTACTCTTTTTCTCTTCTTCACAACAACAGTCATTCTACACACAACCATCCGATGCTGTCTGGCCACGCTCTCCCCTGCCACAACCTTACAGTCTCCAATCTCCCTCAGGTTTCCTCTTCTACACAGAATGTAGTCGACCTGTGTACTCCTTCCTCCACTCTTATAGGTCACTCTATGTTCCTCCCTCTTTTGGAAATAGGTATTGACTATAGCCATTTCCATTCTCTTGGCAAAATCCACCACCATCTGTCCTTCCTGGTTTCTTTCCTTGACACCAAACCTACCCATCACTTCCTCATCCCCTCTGTTTCCTTCACCAACATGTCCATTCAGGTCTGCTCCAATCACCACTCTTTCCTCCCTGGGAATACTCTCTATCACTTCATCCAAATCTTTCCAAAATGTATCTTTCTCCTCCCCATCACATCCAACCTGTGGAGCATAACCACTGACTATGTTTAGCATCAGACCTTCTACTTCTACCTTCAGACACATCACCCTATCTGACACTCTCTTCACCTCTACTACATTCTTTGCCAACTCCTCCTTCAGGACCACCCCTACTCCATTTCTCTTTCTATCCACACCATGGTAAAACAGTTTGAACCCTGCTCCAATGCTGTGAGCCTTGCTGCCCTTCCACTTGGTCTCTTGGACACATAAAACATCTACCTTTCTTCTCTGCATCATGTCAGCCAGCTCTCTACCTTTGCCTGTCATTGTCCCCACATTTAGAGTTGGAACCCTCAGTCCTACATTATTCACTTTTCTCCTCTCCCTCTGTCTCCTGACATGTTTCCCTCCTCGGGGTCTTCGACTAACAGTAGTACAATTTCCACCGGCACCCTGTTTGTTAACAGCACCAGTGGCGGACGTTGTTAACCCGGGCCTCGACCGATCCGGTATGGTTTCACTTTGATGAACTCGCATTATGGTTTTGGCAAGTGTTTTACATCAGATGCCATTCCTGACACAACCCTCACCATTTACCTGGGCTTGGGACCGGCACAGGAGATACACTGGCTTGTGCTCCCTAGTGGCTGGCTTTCACTTGTTCAAGAAAACGAATTTTCTGCTAATACAGCAGAAATTCACATTAGACAACTTGAACATCTTATGGTCTCTTGTTCTGCTTTGTTGCATAGCAGCTCATAAAATTGCAGTTTTCATGAGTTTTGAGAGGATTTTCTGAGTACATTTGAGTCTATTGTCAGCTGTCCAACCACAGTGCCCTTCTGGTTTTTTTTGTTCCCAAGTGGATGGGAAACCCACACAAACTCAATAAAATCAAGAGAAGTAAATGCTTTTGACCATTTTATGTCGACGAGGCAGGAAAAATTACAAGCTCATAGCTGAGGCGTCTGTACGACCAGTCGCAACCCAGAACCAGAAGCGGAGGCCCCATGCAAAAGAACGTCCCAGCTTATGTTGGCCCTTGGCTCCACCTTCACATCCGGGGAAGGCACAGCCTATCAGAGTATATTACTCGACTACTGCAACTCCCTGTTTATTGGAATCCCTGGCAAATACCTTCAGAAGCTTCAATATATTCAAAACAGTGCAGCAAGGATTTTGTTGAGAGTTCGTAAATTTGAACATATTACGCCCATTCTCCGGAACCTCCATTGGCTTCCTGTCGCCTACAGAATTCAGTACAAAACTGCTCTCATTACACATCAATGCTTACACGGAACTTCACCAGATTATCTAAAGGACATTCTTGTTAAATATTCATCCACCCGGTCTCTACGGTCACAGAACAGTAATCTCCTTCACATTCCGAGAACCAATTTGAGGACCATGGGAGACCGGGCTTTCAGTGTGGCTGCCCCCCGCCTATGGAACTCTCTTCCTGACTGCCTGAGAGCTCCACAGTCACTGGTTGACTTTAAAAGCGGCCTGAAGACCTTTCTTTTTAAGCGAGCCTACTCTGCCTCCTTATGATTCTATCTTTGATCTTAGTTGATACTATTATTGATTTTATTTGTTGTATTTGACCTTTAATTTTGTTCCACTTTGTAGCACTTTGAGATTTTCATTAATGAAAAGTGCGTTATAAATTAAATTCATCATATTATTATTATTATTATTATCAGAGTGTATTAGTTGGGTGATGATGTGTGACATCATTGGTCTTATCTGTTTTTGATGGTGGATAATAAGGTGATGTGCAAATCTATTTAAATGTTGGAAGCAAGAAAAAATTAAAAATAAATACTCCTTATTGGGTGTTGACCCTGGGATCGCTCATTGTGAGCAGCTGAGACTAGCATGATCTGTTCCGAACCAGGTTATGAGTCAGAGTTAACCAGACGGGGCCTCCAGCAAGATTAAACTTAATGTGTAAGCTTGTTGTATATTATTTGTTATTATCATTATAATCAAAAACAGTTGTTGTCACATGTACAATGTGTTGAAAATATTTAGCTAAAACCACTGCTTTTAACCAAGGTATCCCACTAAAATTACTCTTTGAGCTGTCTTTAAAGCCCAGTTATTTTGCCTAGTTTTTATTACATGACTCAAAAGCTCCATAAAGGGGCCAACAGCCTTGTGCCAGCACATGTTCTGGACAGAAAAAGCCATTTTACTGCCCAGTCTGCTGTTACGTTTCTCAAACATTATCACCCCTTTCTCCAAAAATCCATCCATGTTCACACAGTAACTCGGAGATCCATCATCTTGACACATGTATTGAAACAATGACAATAATGACAGCGTGCGATGGATGGCAGAACAACATGACGCACATTTAAACTTCTTTTCTAAAATCAATTTTTGAAAATGAAGCTGTCAGCACTTTCTGTTTAAGGAGACATGTTTGAATTGTAGTGATCTTATATTTATGCTGGTAAGCTCTGTAGCTGTGTTTCATTGTTTTGCAAGCCTTGACGGTTTTAATGAGGCCACAGAAGAGTTTTTCCTACTTAACTTTCTGTTGTGGTAGAGTTTCAGTGGGAATCAATGGAGGATTTAGAGTGGGTTTAAGTTCCTTGCTCACTCTGTCTCTCTTGGCTTCTCTTATACACACATGTGCGTG
>JBBPBX010020784.1:0-10934 GCA_038048925.1 Garcialebias charrua | reverse complement strand
TACAGTACTTCCTCTTTTGTTCCTGAACAGTCGGGTTCTAGTGGTGCAATTTTTTTAAAACATTTTTTTATTAACATGTTAATGTACAGTATGTGCCATACTAGCTTTATAAATCAATAAACCACCTGCTCTGATCTAGATTTCTGCATTGACCATGTGTCCTTGTTTGGCCACACTGCAGCATCTATGTCATAGATAGCCATAGTTTCTAAATCACAGAAACAGGTTTCTCAGCAATAGAGCTCTCATGCTTTAAAAAATGGCCTTGTCTAACCAAATGTCCCTCTAGAGTCACCTTTGCAGCTTCACTCCTCTATTAAGTTCATTTTCTGTCCTCAAATTTTTTTCCCCTAAAGTTATGGTCACCTAAAACATTTTTCTTGTCTTAGTATAGGTCATACATTAAATGTCTCCCAGGTCAAACAAAATCATTTTCGCGAGGAGTTTGATTTATTTGCACATTTATATGGACTGAGCGCTTGAGAAAGCACTTACTCTTGCATGGTTTGCCCTGTGGTGTGTGTGAGACAAGGCCAGTGACCAGTGATTCACTGATAAATGACGTGCGCATGTGCCTCTACAAACCCATACATAACTGTCCGACCCTATCTGATACAACCAGCATCAGTTTTTCAGACAAATCCAGAAAATAATACCCTGATTAGTTTCTATTATTAGCACTAATCTTTACGGTATTTGTGATTATTCTAGATTGTATAGTGATACAATTTTTACTTTCTTTTTCCCTTTATGCGTACATTCACCACTGCAAACTGAAATTTGAGTTCGCTATCACAACTAAGGTCTTGCCATAATGACTGAACAGCTCCACTGGAGCAGTTTAGGTTAACTGCTTTTTACAAAGACACCTTGAGAGGCATTTACAGCTTTCCAAAATGTGTTCTCATAGCAGAACTTACCCAACCAATTGATGCTTGACCAGCAAAGCTACTGTTTTTCTGGCCTGGTTCATCTTTTTAAATTGCTACCATGACAGTACTTCAAACACTTGAACTGGAAATTGGCCACTTTTCACCAATTTTCTTTTTACACTATTCTAATGTTTGTCCGTCTCGACTGCTTCTTCCAGATTCATTCAAGAGATAGAGATGAACATGGGGCCAGGTCAAGCCAAACAGTGCCAGCTTCGGGCTTTCCTCACCTACTACATTAATGACCTCTTCCTCAACCAGGTCAGTGAATGAACCAATTGATAGTTTTATATAAATCATAGAAAACTATCTTGAATTGCCGTGACTGAAGAGATAATTATTACTTTCTGCAAATATCCAAAGAACCTTAACAGTAAATCGTTCTTTCAGGGGAAAACTGGAACTGTAGCTTGATTGCCAGTTGTTTGTAAAATGGAATTATTTGCTATATTTTTATTAAAACTTTTCACTCATCAGGTACGAACAGAGATCAACAAAGAAATTGAGGCAGTGAGTAAAGCTTCTGACCCTTTGAAAATACTTGCCAGTGCCGATACCATGAAGATACTGGGTGTACAGAGACCTCTACTGCAGGTGAGAAGCATCTCATGTATTTAAAACCATAAAACAGTTTAGTAAAATTTGTACTGACACTATTAGCATACTGTTTATCTATCAGCTTTTACTATTTTTACTATTTCTTTATCATTCTTCAAAAAATCGAATTGTGTGCAGTTTTGTGACACATTCTACATGCAGACATAATTTGTGTGTCATATCCTTGCTTTAAAACACACTGCTTGTTTGTCTGGCACAGTTTTCATCTCCTAACCTTGTCAATGGAGGACAGGTCTCTAGTGTAACGTCACCTTGTAGTTCTCTGTGATCTCTGTTCAGTGGTACACAAATAAACACACACACACACTTATGCACAAACGTGGATTTCTCACTTACCGGGTACTCTGTTTTGTCTGTAACATCATAATGTTCACATACAGTAAGTTCATAAATTTTGCCGAATTGTATATTTTTAGTTTTGATTAGTTGCTAAGTACCGGTAATCTGTTTTTTTATCCTCCCAGCCTAAACACACACATATTCTCCATTTTACGTATTTATTAATCAAACTAAATACGTTTTATGCTTTTGGGAATCAAATGGACTTAATTTTTTTCTCACACACCATTTAAATATCATTGGTTTGTTACCTAGTATACAGGGAAATGCAATTTTTCTGAGCACATTATAGATTTATTTATAATTTATAAAACATGTGTATATTTGCTACTAAATCTGTCTCTATGTATCTGAAGGGAGAAATGATTTAATGAAAATACATGCTGCTCATTTACATGTAGGTACTACAAATGCACACAGTGTGACAAAAGCATGGTGTCAAGTCAGCACATTAAAGCATAATAATTTTACTCAAAATAAAATAACAAGGCTCATGTTGATTTTGGCAATCTTTCTCATTTATAACTAGTGGTTGGTTAAGGATTATAGTTGTGCAAGTCAAGATCCAGACGTCTGGCAGGATTGTCTTAGCTGTCAGATCGTCTCTCTGTTTTGTGAAGCATGCAACACTTTGCCTGTTGCATTAAAAACAAAACAAAAAAAGTTAAACGTACATCAATTTGTTTTTACATATTAGTGTGTTGTGTGATATTGTCCATGCAGTTGTCAAGAGTGTCCCAGAAAGGTTGGTCCTTGGAGAGTCTGAAGCACAGCTTGGATTTGTATTTGTCAGTGTGTCTGTGCAAGTGTTTTGCTGTTTGTTTCTGTCAGAGCCTTCCTGTCTGTTCTCTTGCAAAGTGAAAACAGCAGTGGCAGTTCATTGAGGGGGGATTGTGGGTGTTTGGAGTTCAACGGGGTTTGTTTATGGCTCAGGCCCCTCCTTAACGAGGAGTTGAGCATCTTGCTAATTATGCTGCTGTGGCTAATGAGCCTTTCTGCTGATAGTGGGAAGTGCAGTAAAACACTTTTTATTTGGGCTTTTTGCCTGTTTTAATTGGGCTGAATAAAACAGCCTTCCATGTTTTCACTACTTCTATTCATATTCGAAGATTAGAATGGCACTTGTGTTTTTTTTAGTACTGTCAGGTGTCCATTTGTAGACACGTTTGTGTGTGTGTTTTCAATTTGAGAGGCATCCTGCTGTTTCATTTGATATTCTTCATCCACAGTTTTACCTTCATAACACTTTTCTCAATGTCCAGATGATCTGTTTTAAAGACCGTGTAAAGTGAAATTAAATGTGTGTTTTTAGTTTGTCACATGGCATAAATATGTGTTATTAATCACCCATTTAAATCTGACTGATTAAAAACATTGTTTACCTTATAAAATTAAGTCTCAAAAATCATGAAAAAACATGATTTTGCCTTGGTCTGGAACGCTAGGGGCGTGTCAGTGCGTGGGCGTGGTTTCAGGCAGCTGCGCTCGTCCTGCTCGTGTCCCACAGTGGAGAGGCAGACAGCAGAGCCAGTAAACCTGCTCTGTTTTTATCCGAGTTCTGTCTGTAACAGCAGCTACTTTTTCCAAGAGTTACGCTGTTTTTGTAAATAGTTTTCTTGTGTGTTTTTAATCTGGAATGAATAAAAAAAAAAAAAAAAAAAAGAGTTGCACCATGCGGGATTTGAACCCGTGGGCTTTGGGACGGAAGGCAAGCGCTCTAACCATTGTCCTAACCAGGCATTACAGATACTCAGCATAAAACGACGCAGTATAAAAACATGTTATGATTTGTACGGGTGCCCTGACCATTACGACATCCAGGGAAGATGCACGAACGAGGCATAATTGATTAGCTAGCTAACAATGAACAAAATATCTATGCTATTGCTATCTGATGCTATCTGCGATTCGCGAGTGAACGGCTCCACCGAGGCGAATTTATACGGCTGGAGCTGCAGGGGGTGGGGCTATACTAATGAGGACCGCGTGACGAAACGCGGTCCCGTTTAAAACACGCCTAAAAAATCCTGAAATAGAAATATGTTTATACACAGTTTGCTCTATAACTCCAAAATTAATTGAGCTACAATTTTGAGACTTTTTACTCATTTACAAGATTACAATTATGACATTTATAATGTTTATTGAAGAAAATGTTGAAATTCACTTTACACGGTCTTTAACTCGTTTGTGATTTATTTGCCTGGATGATTGAGCTTACATCAGTACTTTTTCCTCAGTGTAGTTTTTGCTCACATAGTTGCCACACAAGAGCTTTAGAAAAAAATGGTAAAACTCATTTTTCCCCAGAAGTAGAAACTTCATTAATGTTTTTTGGAGTTGAGTTAAACAAATAGATTTATGTCAGAAGCATCTTCCTGCCCTGCTCTCAAATCTGCCCAGCTCTGTGACAACACAAAATAGTTATTCTGATTACAGTATTTAGGTCTGCTTGCATTTGTGTGTTTTTGTGCATGTTGTTCAACTCGTGCTGAACTTAAATCTAAATCTGTTGACTTGCCACATTAAAGAGACAACACATTCAAAGTTATCAAAATAGAAACAGTTTTATTTTGAGTGGAAGACACATTTTGGATTTGAAAGATACAAGTAGTTCTTGGCAAGTCCCAGTTGGGGGAAATTTGTTTTGTCTTGTATGCACACATATGTGTGCCCCGTGGTACAGTCTGTGCTGGGTGTTGTCAAAGGCAGACACATATGACAGTCTAAAACCCATCATGTTTGATAGGCAGGAAAGAGCTCAATATCGCTACACCACATTAAACTGTTTCACACAGCTCGGCTACGACCATATCCAGAAAACCATGGTGGATATAATTTTATAGAGGCATCTGCTCTTTGCGACTACTGAAGCACACATTAATGTGCAATAGTGTAAATTGGATGAAGATATTGGCACTGGTGGTTTTTCTGTTTTTTTGTCATGAAAAGTGAAATAAAAAATATTTACTACCGGTACAACACTAGTTGCATTTATCAGTGGGATGCTTACACTGTGCACTGTAACAATTTCTCCCACTGGGACCTGGATGCCCTTGGAGCAGAGTTGTATTTGTTCTTTACAAATGTTTTAACTTGACAAATAACAACTGTAACAATAACAACTCTGATTTGATTCAGCACAGTAATGACATAGAGCTAGTCAGAACTTTGTTTAACTCTGATGTTTTGAGCGCATCCTCCTCTGCAAAAAGCCAGATGCTGTTCCGACCTCAGGAGTCTTCAGCCTGAACACCCACCTGTTGAAAAACTGAGATACTGCTTACTGCAGGAACAGAGAGAGAAAGAGACCCCCCCCCATCTTAACAGCCAACAGGTAACCTTGGGAGATTTTCTAAATTTGAGATCACATATGGGATCCGGTCACTCACCTGCCTGGTATCTAGGAACTGAAACAGATTCTACAACTTGGTAGGACAAATGCTTCCTCACTGGTGACCGTGATGCCTTCAAGATTGAAACAGCAGTCCAATTCAACAAATCTTTGATAAGTTTCAAATTTAGAACGTTCCTTTTAATTTAATTTTATTTATTTATTTCAAATAAACCTGCCCTCAACTTATAAAATTTAGCTTCAAAGTCACACTTTGTTTTATCCATATATATTGCATTTCTTTTATTTCAAGATTACATTTTTCACTATTTATATTTGCCATAACTTACTACTATATTACTATCTAATAAATGCCACATAAACAGTACGTTTCTTTCAGCTGCACCCTTCTTAAGCGTTTTCTTAGTGAGTGAACATGCATGAAAGATTTGGCTATTGTTTTATACCTTCCTGATGCAACCTGAGCTTGAAACCCGAAACCTCAGGATTACAAGACCGCCGCACTGACCACTAAGCTACCGCAAACATCACATAAACTGAGCCAAACTTAATTCAGTTGTGCATGTTTTAATTTAAATATGGCATTATTCAGAAGAAAATAACTACAGTAGTAGTTTGGGGTGATTTGTTGAGACTGATAATCCTGTAAATCATGAATTTATAGTTTTGCCTCTTTATGAGGATGGTGCCCTGAGGTTTGATAAATTGTGAATTAGTAATAATTCATAATTTATCTATTCTATACTGTATAGTCTACCACATATGTCTTATTCCTAGAGTAAGTACAAGTGTGCCGCTATTGTACTCCTTTGATATTTTGAACCACTTTGGCTATTGAGATTCAAAATGGCGCCTGTGAGCATGGCCTGCCGCTTGTCTCTGCGTATTATTTGTTTGTTGCTGATTATGCTGCTTTTTTCCACTTATGTCAACTCCTTAGTGGTGTATGATCGCCAAACTCTACTGGAAATAGGACTTTCTGTGAGAAATCTGTCTACTTGGAACTTCACCAGACACGGAACTTTGCCCCCACTGCTGTCGGGGATCCCAGCTCACCTGTGCTGTGTTTGGACTCCACCGCGCCGGCAGAAACGCGTGCGTCGCCGCGGCAAGCGCGGCGGTCAGCTGGTGAGATTAAAAGCTGCGCTGAGACGCTTTTCTCCAGCTTCTTCAGAAAAGTTTGGATCGGTGCCCCGCCTCTCTTTTCCGCTGCGTGTGCTGGACCCCCCTGAAGCCTGGCTGGTACCTGTTGGCGGCGGCCATGATGGAGCGATTCAACCGCACGCGCCCCGTTTTCCTCGTCCCTGCAGACGCCGGCGCACGCTCCAAAACCTGCAGCCTCTGTGTCGGGACGCGCGGATGTTGGATGAGGACGCAGAACAGCCACTTGCTGCCAGGATCGGCCTGATTAATGCCAGATCGCTGACAAATAAAACTTTTATCATCAAGGATTTCTTTTTATCTCAAGGATTGGACTTCTTATTCATAACAGAGTCATGGACAGGTGGACCAGGTGAGTCCAGCGTTTTGATGGAACTTTTACCACAGGACTGCAGCTATTTTAATTCACCACGGATGTCTGGTCGAGGAGGAGGAATAGTGACTGTTTTTAAAAGTTGTTTTGAATGTAAACAGCTGCCTCCAGCTTCATTCAGCAGCTTTGAGCACAGCCTGTTTGAACTTGGCTCGTCCCACATTACGCTGTGTGTGGCTGTTTATCGTCCTCCCAAATACAATAAGGATTTTATAAACGAGTTCTCAGACCTTTTGGCTGAAATTATGCCAAAATATGACAGAATTCTTTTGTTAGGGGATTTCAATATATCTGTGTGTTGTCCTGATTTACCCATGGCTCAGTCCTTTTTAAACATCATTGACTCTTTTAATCTTGTGCAATCTGTGACTTTTTCTACACATGAGCGTGGACACACCCTGGACCTGGTTTTATCGTGTGGTTTACCTGTTTTTAATGTAGTGAGTAGTGACCCTGTGTTTTCCGACCACATGCCTGTTTTATTTGAGACTAACTTGTCCTGCACTAAAGCTAAACCCCGTGCTGCAGCTCGACTCTGTCGTGTTCTGAACTCTTCCACTGCTGGTCACTTTTCATCTGCTTTTAATCAAAACTGTACCATCCCAGAGACCAACAACACCGAGGCCCTCAGCTCATGGTTTCACTCCACCTGCAAAACGGTTCTGGACGCTGTGTGTCCGTTAAAAATCAAATCTCCTAAAATCAAGTGTGAACCGTGGTTGGACGAAAACACCAGGGCAGCTAGGAGAGAGTGTCGCAGAGCCGAGCGCAGGTGGAAATCGAACAAATTACAGGTGTTGTTTCAAATATTAAAGGACTGCTGGCGTCACTATCAAAAAACTGTGAAAGATGTTCTGTTTAAAGTGATTGGTTATGTTCTCAATGCACCACAAACAAACTGTATTGAACCTTCACCTGCTGCATGTGAAAACTTTCTAAACTTCTTTGTTGAGAAAGTCAATTCCACTAGAGCCCAGATCTCACCTTCTGCTCATGACCCCTCAGTCTCTGTGCCCTGCTCGGCTGTTTTTGACAGCTTTGAACCTGTGACTCTGTCGTCTCTGCAGGAGGTGGTCAGTCACTTGAAGCCAACAGGTTCACCAAGTGATGCTGTTCCTCCTCGTTTACTCAAAGAGGTCTTCATCACTGTAGGTCCTTCAGTCCTGGCTCTTCTGAACAGCTGTCTGTCCTCTGGTGTGGTCCCTGGACATTTTAAACATGCAGATGTCCAGCCTCTCATTAAGAAACCCACTCTTGACCCCTCTGTTCTTGCTAACTACAGGCCCATCTCCAAACTGCCATTTCTTTCAAAAATGCTCGAGAAGGTGGTGTACAACCAACTATCAGCATATTTGGAAGAACAGAACATTCTCGAGGTTTTACAGTCTGGTTTTAAAGCTCTGCACAGTACAGAATCTGCTCTTTTAAAGGTTTTTAACGACATATTTTTAGCAACAGACTCTGGTGACAGTGTTGTCCTCCTGCTTTTAGATTTATCATCTGCTTTTGACACCGTGGACCATGACATCTTACTATGTCGTTTGAAACAATGGGGGGGTGTCAGCGGTGCAGCACTGAACTGGTTTAGGTCCTACTTAGCCGACCGTACTTTCTGTGTCCGCCTTGGTGACCATGTGTCCTCCTCTGCTCCTCTTCTGTGTGGGGTTCCTCAGGGCTCAGTCTTAGGCCCCCTCCTCTTCACACTGTACCTGCTCCCTCTTGGCTCCATTCTTAGAAAATATGGGATCTCCTTTCATTGTTATGCAGATGATACGCAGATTTATGTCCCGCTTCAGAAAAAGGACTCCAACTCTCTGGCCCCTCTGTTTTCATGTCTGGAGGACATCAAAGCCTGGATGGCTGTGAACTTTTTAAAGTTTAATGAGGGGAAGACTGAGGTGATGGTTTTTGGAAGCTCCACTGAGACTCCCAAGGTCAATGTTGGTTCCTTGGCTCAATACATCAGACCTATTGTTACAAACCTGGGGGTCAAGATCGATGCCGGACTAAAATTAGAAAACCACATCAGAGCAGTTGTTAAAACTAGTTTTTTCCACCTGAGGCAGCTGGCTAAGGTGAAGCCAATTCTTTCCAAGCAGCATTTTGAAACAGTAGTTCACGCCTTTGTGACCACACGGCTGGACTACTGTAATGCACTCTATATAGGAATCAGTGATTCGTGTATCTCTCAGCTTCAGAGGGTACAGAACGCCGCTGCACGACTTTTAACTGGCACACGAAAGTTTGACCACATTACTCCTGTTTTAACCTCCCTGCACTGGTTGCCCGAGTTGCTGCAGCCATACACACCCTCTCGATCCCTCAGGTCATGTGATCAGCTGCTCCTGAGTGTCCCAAAGACAAAACGCAAGCTCAGAGGAGACCGTGCTTTTGCTGTGGCAGCTCCTAAACTGTGGAACAACCTTCCCTTGAACATCAGACAGGCCTCTTCCCTGTCTGTTTTTAAATCTCTTCTTAAAACCCATCTCTTCTCCCTGGCCTATGACACCATCTGCGATGTTGACTTTTAATAATTTTAGTCGCTTGTTTTATCTGATTGTATGATTCCTCAACTTTTATTATGTGACTCTTATTTATTTTAATCATTTTATTACCTGATTGTGATTGTTTTGTTGTGTGTACAGCACTTTGGTCCTGTAGGTGTTTAAAGTGCTCTATAAATAAAGCTGGTATGGTATGGTATGGTATGGTATGGTATGGTATGGCTGCTTCAGAGGAGTCGACAGGTGCAGAAGGTGGACTCCAGAAACCATCGTCACCACAAAACTGGTTGGCCCTTTATGTGAGTAAGCCACTTATGGGACTGTATGTTGTAGCTCCTCAGACTGATGAAGTCCTTTGGATGAAGGACGAAACATTTTAACAAACCTGTCTTGACTTTGTTGGATTTTTTTATACCTGGATTATTGAGCATTAACTTTTAATAATAATAATAATAATGTCTTTTCCTGTCATCTGCGTATGTTTCCCATACACAGACGAAATTCGTCTCTGCATTTAACCCAACCACCACCAGGTGGTGCAGTGAGCAGCCATAGAAAGCGCCCGGGGAGCTGGAGAATTAGATGTGCACTCATAGACACCCCAAGGTGTGTAGTGGCCGGGACGCGAACCCGCGTCCTTCGGGTCCCAAGTCGAAAGCCCTGCCACTACACCATCTTGGCTCCTTATGTACAGTACTGCTATTGTGTTCAATTTAAACATTTTGTACAATTAACTTTATTGACTAGTTTATGCAAAGAAGCTCAAATCGGGCAGTATTTTAAAACCTGTTTTTACTTGTGTAGCAACACTATAGATACAATTTCCTAAACCCTCTGCTGCGGAATATGGTATTAGCTGTGTCAGACCATTGCAACATACCGGTACTCTATCGTGGATCAAATATTTATGAATGCATTTCCATAACATTACCTTTTGGAGTGAACTCATGTTATTAAATACATTTGTATAAATTATCTAGCTTTTTGTCAGGTATATCTATTGTAGAATAATATAGTGACTTTGTGGAAACACTGTTTAAAGGTCAAGGTGAATATCATGTCTTATATTTGCCTAAACAGCTTATGAAAAGAAATACATATGCATTGAGTTAATAAGTAGTAGTGATATAGGCAGTGGTTTCCATATCACTTGGTACCAGTGGTGTCAAAAATTGCTTTTATATATCATGTTTATATATTGCTGCTATTGATATAATTTTAATTATTGTAAGCCTGACACAAGCTATATCCACTAGGAGCTTGAGATACGGGTTGGCAAGGGCAGTGTATAGTTCAGTGGTAGAGCTTAATGTCCATTCATGCATCTGTGTGATAGCACAGCCAGGGTTGATAAGTCACCAGAGGAGCAGTAGCATTAAAGTCAAGAGGGACGTACCCTAGCAACAAATGTCTGTCTGGTAATCCTTCTTTCCATCTTCTGAGCTTTCTTTCTTGCTTGATCCTTTAGTTGCTCTGGATCTTTCATCTGTTGTGACCATAGTTGTTCTCATTAGGGGCCCAAGCCGCAGCTGCAAAGCAGCAACATGCTTCTGGGGACACGTGCCACTGCCAATATGCTCCAGGTGGCTTGGACCCTGGCAATAACTGCTCACAGTTTGTTTACTTGTTGTTTTTCTTTTGTTTTTTAAGGG
>JBBPBX010020783.1:25105-35413 GCA_038048925.1 Garcialebias charrua | reverse complement strand
CCGTATGTCCCACCACGTGCTCTGAGGTCAGCGGACCAGTTGCTCCTCACAGTTCCAGGAACTCGTCTTAAACGCAGAGGTGACAGGGCCTTCTCTGTAGCAGGCCCAAGACTCTGGAACGAGTTACCTCTGCTCGTCAGACAGGCCCCCTCCCTCTCGGTTTTCAAATCCCGTTTAAAGACCCACTACTATTCTGTTGCTTTCAACACCAGATGATCTGTGTTTGGTCGTTATATTTATTATCTGCAACGTTTTTATGTCTATTTTTTGTACTTCATTGTGTATGTTGCCTATGTGTTGCCTGTTGTTTGTTTGTTTGTACAGCACTTTGGTTGGCCTTGTCGCTGTTTTAAGTGCTCTATAAATAAAATGGTATGGTATATATATATATATATATATATAATAAACTACTACTTATTACTTGTACTACTATTCATTCTTCGCGGTTTTTCTCTTATCACGGGGCTACAGATCCTCGCAATAATCGAGGGACTACTGTACTGTACATATGTATACATAGATCTTTCTGTTCAGAAAACCCATAGTTCTAAGTAACTTTCCAGAAAGAATGGCCACTGGATAGTTTAGCTTTGCACAAAGATATAAATGAACATGTGCAATCATCTGACTGGTCCAAACGTTGGAAAGTTCTTGCGGCCCTTTCTTGTGGGTGCTCAGACTTGGACCTTCTCTTGGCACTTATGCATCTTTGTCAGGCGAGGGCAGCACCTGTGAGGGAAAACACACAATGCTCCTGCTCTGTCTCCATCTGATGATTTACTGTAGGCCTATATGGTGTCATGAAACTTAGGGAACTGCAGCTTTTCTCACGCTAGTATCCTTGAAACAGAGGCTGCCGTTACAGTAATTACATTTATCGCATGTTTGCAGCCCCGAAGAATATCTGTTATGTACTGTAAAACTTTCAACTTCTATGCGTGGGTTTGATGGGAACATAATAATAATAATAATGTCTTTTCCTGTCATCTGCGTATGTTTCCCATACACAGACGAAATTCGTCTCTGCATTTAACCCAACCACCTACCAGGTGGTGCAGTGAGCAGCCATAGAAAGCGCCCGGGGAGCTGGAGAAATAGATGTGCACTCATAAACACCCCAAGGTGTGTAGTGGCTGGGACGCGAACCCGCGTCCTTCGGGTTCCAAGTCAAAAGCCCTGCCACTACACCATCTTGGCATGTTCCTTATTAGACAAAAAAGAGAGCCTAGACTCTCTTTTCTACCTCCTCCATGTACAGGTTGGCAACAATAGGAGAAACTGGAGACCCCATAGCACACCCATGTTTCTGCCTATAATATTGCTCCCCATATGTGAAGTAGGTTGACTGCAGGCACAGTTTAAAGAGTTGACACAGTTGCTCTGTGGAAAGCGTGGTCCTGATGCTCACAGTGGTGTCTGATTTTAACCTTAAACAGACCACCTCTACTGCCTCATCAACAGGAATGCACGTAAAGAGTGATGTGACATCAAAAGAGACCATTGTTTCATCAGTCTCCATGATGAGTGCTAATACTTTGCTACTTCTGGCTCTAAGCCGAATTTTTCTTGCTGTTTGCTATCATTTCTGCAAATCATTCAACCAGTTTTAGTTACATTTTCAACTTCATATTATCACATCATGTCAGATTAAACTGCTTTCCCACTGAAGCCGTTCAAAGACCTATCTGCATCAGGTAAGATAATAATTTTTCATAACTTTTCTACAGAACCTGCTGTCTATGTAGCAGCACAGGAGCTGCATTAAGGGTAAATTAACAAAAAAAAAGAAGTCAAAATAGCCCTGATTTAGGAAAAATAATTATGTATGTCCACAGTTTATTCAGTTGCCGTGGCAGCTCGTCTGCTGTGTTGGGGCGGCCGTGGCGTAGTGGTAATGGCAGTCGTCCCCCGATCGGAAGGTTGGCGGTTCGAATCCCGGTTCCGCACACCACGTGTCGTTGTGTCCTTGGGCAAGTCACACACACTACAGGTGCAGCAAAGGGTGATCTTGACT
This sequence comes from Garcialebias charrua, assembly GCA_038048925.1. NCBI lineage: Eukaryota > Metazoa > Chordata > Actinopteri > Cyprinodontiformes > Rivulidae > Garcialebias > Garcialebias charrua. The sequence continues at coordinate 33,399 of JBBPBX010020783.1, read as the reverse complement.
ATCCAGCCTTTGGCCAGTAAGTCCTGGATGTATTCTTTCACCTCTTTGTATAATGGCTTGGGGATGGATGTGTATGTGCGTTGGACTGGGATGTCGTCTGTCAGGCAAGACACCTTACCCCGAGTTGTTCCCGGTAGGACTGGAAAGCACCTTGCATGGTAGTCTGCCACTACCGGTGTATGAATGTGTGTAGCATTCAATGTGTGTGGCACTTTGAGATTTTCACTAATGAAAAGTGCGTTATAAATTGAATTCATTATTATTATTGTTTCCTTACATGGCTGGGTTTGAATGTGCTGAGCAAATAAAGCTCCATTATTCCCTGTGTGAGATGAAATCAAACAGTCTTTTACACTATTTGTACATCTTTGCATTTTGAACTGTTCAGCACTGACCCCACACTGTTCAAGACTCCAAATCAGATGGATAAAAGAGCACACTGATGGAGATGTTCCTATGTGGACTACTAAATTCAACCTTTTGTCTCCAAATAGTTATATATATGTTAAATATGTGAGTAAAAAGGTTTAATTTCACTTCTGAGCGGCGTTTGTTCACAGCTGTGGCATGAGGGGGCAGCAGATGTTCACTAAAACACCACAAATCTTGTTCTTTTTGCCCCTGATGTCAAAGTTCACTTTGTATCTATGTTTACATTTTATAGTCATGTTTCTTGTTTATTTTATTGTTGTTTATTTGTCATATGCAGGTTAACAATGTCAGCAATGCAATGAAATGTTCAGGATGAGAAGAACTGATTTGACTGGCTATAAAAACAAGAAATACTAAAGCATGCAATAAAAGTACAAAATAAAGTACCAAAAAGTGAAAATCACATATAATATTTACAAAGTACAAAGGAAATATAGTAAATGACAACATATAATGGTGCAAGTAGGATGAATAAGTATTTCACAGGTAGTAATATTAGTTTAAATGCACTTGATGTTTTTTGCACATAACTACACAGGTAGTGACATTGGGATGAAATATGATGTTACCCTGCCCAGTAAATCTGAAAAATTCAAACCATCAGTAGTTGTCAGGTTCATCAGTAGGAAATCAAGAAACATTGTAATAATGCAAGCTAAAAAAACTAAAAGGAACAAAAGTATACAGGTACATAAATGAACATCTAACCAAAAAAAGACAATATGGCACGTGAAGCAAGGTTGTTGAAAAAACAGATAAAAATAGCATCAACATGGACAAGAAACAGAAACATCTGGATCAAAGCACATGAAAAGTCTCAGGCGAAAATAATAAAAGAACTGAAGGATTTAGAAAAACATAGATGAGCTCAGGAGATGACAAATTACAAATCATTGAAACAAATCGCACGGAAAAAATTGACATAATATACAGTCAAATGAACAAATACATTAAAATATGAAAACAATGAAGACTCAGAACCTAAAATATATAATGCTGAGGATGTGATTGATACACATCCAGAGCACAAGAGGCAGAAGAAAAAGAAGTATAAAAATTAATAGGGATTATAAGGAAACATAAGAAGGAATATTATAGTGAATCATTAGATAAAAATAAAGGTGATATGAAGGTAATATGGTGAGTAATGAATAGTGTTCTGAAGAATCATAAAGTAAAAACTGGTATTTCACAATATTTTGTAAAGGACAACGATGAAATTCATGATGAGAATGAAATTGTAAATGGATTTAATCAATATTTTGTGAATGTTGGATCAAGCCTTGCAGCTAAAATACCAAAAGTAGATAATAATGTGATCCATTCAATTACAGGTTGTGCAAATAGTATTTTTCTAAATGGAACTAACAAAGAGGAAATAATGAATGTAGTAAAAAATCTTACAGACAAGAGATCAAAAGACTGGGTGGACATGGATATGATGTTTGTAAAGGACATAATGAGCCATGTTATTGAGCCGTTTACATATATATGTAATTTATCATTTTCAACAGGAATATTTCCAGATAATATGAAAGTAGCTAAGGTAGTTCCTCTTTTTAAAAATGGTGATAAATGTGTGTTCAACAATTATAGACCTATATCCTTGTTACCACAGTTTTCAAAAATTCTTGAAAAACTATTTGTAAACAGACTAGATCAATTTATTGATAAACAAAATACAAAGTATTCTAAGTAGCAGCACCCGCTTCAAATGTTATCAATCATTAAATGGCCATTATCAGTTATTATCATCCTCATACGTAGCTGTCAGATTGCCCCTCCTGTACCTCCTAGGAGGTTTGAAAGTAAGTTGTCACCGTTACAAGCTCTGTACTTGGACAAAAGCTATTTATTTTATATATGTGAATGACTTGGTAAATGTGTCAGGACTCCTTAAATGTGTCCTTTTTGCAGATGTGTTTGGGTAAAGATATAGAACAGATGTTGGAGTTGATGAAGACAGAATTTGTCAAAATACAAACTTGGTTTAAACTTAATTAATACATCATTAAATCTAGATAAAACTAATTACATGATATTCAGTAATAAAAAAAGAACTGTTGATGTTCCATTTAAAATTGAGGATGTTGAGATTTGTAGAGTGAGTGAGGTGAAGTTTTTGGGTGTTATCATTGATGACAAACTGACATGGAAACAACACATAAATTCTGTAAGAATAAAAATAGCTAAATCGATTGCAGTACTGTACAAAGTCAGAGACTTATTGAATGATAAAGCTCTGTATTTGTTGTATAACACAATCATTGTTCCACACTTAATCTATTGTATTGATGTTTGGGGGAATGCGTGTAAAACAATCACAAAGCCTATTTTTGTATTACAGAAAAGAGCTGTAAGAATTATCACTAGAAAACATTACCGTCATCCATCTAGTACATTATTTTATCACCTGAAGTTATTGAAGTTCCATGATTTGGTAGATCATAATATTTTCTCAGTTATGTACAGGTAGTCCCCGAATTACGAGCGCTCTGATCTACGAGGTTCCAGACTTACGAGCTGGCGAATTTTTGGAAAAAACGCAAAAAATACTGAGTTTTCATGTGTTTTTTCACCACAGTTAGTTAGCTAAACATATGGACACACGTTTCCGATCATTTTTATGCACTCATAAGCAGTTTTTTGATGAAAAACGAGTGTTTGTAGTCGCGCTAGCGAAACCGTTCCAATTTACGAGCGAAATTCCGGACTTACGAGAGACATGGCAACCGTTCCAAATTACGAGATTTCCGGTTTACGAGCGCCTCGTTGTAACGGATCTCGCTCGTAAATCGGGGACTACCTGTATAGGGCTTAGAATAACACATTACCTTTGTCATGATCTAGGGGTGTAACGGTACGCTAAAATCACATTTCGGTTCGGTTCAACTACAAGGAGAGCTCGGTTCGGTTTATTTTCGGGTTTTTTCGGTACAAATTTTTTTTTTTTTTTTTACAAAATAAAGACTTACAAAATGTTTATTTTGAAAATGTGCCAAAAATATGTTTGTATTGTATTGTAGTAATAAATAAAAGTGACCCATTTGGATGACCAACAACACCACCAGCCTGATCAAGAAAGGTCATCAAAGACTCTACTTCCTCAGACGGCTGAGACGAGCTGGTCTGAGCAGCCCAGTTCTCACCTCCTCCTACAGGTGTGCAGTGGAAAGCGTCCTGTGCTCCAGCATCAACGTGTGGCATGGAGGCTGCACAGTTGCAGAGAGGAAAGCTCTACAGAGAGTGGTGAAGGCTGCACAGAGGTCTGTCGGAGTCAGTCTCCCCACCATCACAGACATTTACACCTCCAGATGCAGGAAAAGAGCCACCTGCATCATGAAAGACCTCACTCACCCAGCACACACACTCTTTGCCCCACTCCCCTCAGGACGGAGGTTGAGGAGCATCAAATGTAGAACCACTAGACTGAGGAACAGCTTCTACCCTGAGGCTGTTAGACTCATGAATGAATAAATAAAAATAAAATAAAAATAAACACTGCAAAATATCACATCATGCTGATGCTGATCTGTTTTCTTGTTGCTGTGTTCATCTGTGACCATCTGCTCATACAGACTCATGTTCGTGCTGCTGTTTATAATGATGTTTTTCCACTATATTAGGGCTTAGTGTATTACTAGTTGATGTTTTTCTTAGTTAATTCTAGATGTTATTACTGTTTTTCTCTTGCATTTGTTGTTGGATGTAACTGGGACCCCGTGTACATAATCTCGTTTTCATCACATGTACCACATGCGGTGCAAATGACAATAAAGACTCTCTGACTCTGATTTTAAATAAACAGCACTCTACAATAAATAAACTATACTAACAATAATAAAAATCTTAATAAATACAATAACAGTCAGAACAATAAGCAGCAACAGACTGTTTACAATCTAACTAATCAAGTTTTTGTCCAGTAGCAGCAGTGTGGCTTATTTGTCCTCATTACTGTACTCACAACTTCTTCTTGGTGGGACAGGTGGGACTGTGGGAACAGTTCAGAGTTCAGTTCAGTCATCACTTAGCTGCAGGTGGATTTACCTCTGTCACAGACTGGAAATAAAAAACAAAAGAGATTTAAAAAAAACAAGTTAATAAGATTATGATTTAAAAAAAAAAGATTATTTAGATAATAATAAAACAATACCTCTTGAACAATTGAATCTCTCACTCTTCATCATGGCAGGCAGGGCTTTAATCTGGTCCAGGGCTTGTTGTTGACAACATCAGTTAGTTTTTTCATAAAGAGCTGAACTTTTTGAAGTGTTGACGTGATGAATGTCTCATAGCGACGCTCAGTAACTTTAAAACCTGCACATATAACAACGTTCAGACAGATTCAGTGATTTAAAAACTCACAGCTTGTGTTATTGCTCTGGACCGCTCTGATTACCTGATGAAGGAGTTTTAATGCAGCTGTTGTTCACGTTCGGATGAAGTTTTAATACAGCTGCTGTTCACGTTCAGATGACAGTTTCCAGCGCGTTCACGTGACGTGTTGCTGCTGCGTCACGCACTCAGCTGCTGCAGTCTTCATGAAGTCCACACAAGCTGCGCGTGCGCTCATCTTTTGAAGAAAGCTATAACGTTCAAAAACAGGAGACCGCACGAGATGCTAACGGCTAAATGCTGCGCGTGCCACGCGAAAATAGGTCCGTGCTGAAACGCGCCCAGGAAATTTTGTTCCGCGGTGCATATATTCCCCTGTTAAGAACGTTTAATGAGTGAAAAAATAACCGAAACGGTACGCAGGTGGACCGAACCGAACGTGGTGTACCGGAACGGTTCGGTAAACCCATTACAACCGTTACATGCCTAATGATCAGCTGTTTAATGTTTGAACCCACGTGCAGAAAAACAGACTGGCTCACGAATGTAAAATGAATAATGATTTATTTAACAAAAATAATAATGCTGATGGAACAAAAAACACTTACTGAGAGGAGATGAGCAGATCATACACTGTGGAAAGACAAAGCCCCGGTTCTCAAGGAGTGAACACACAGAGTTTAAATACAGACACAAACGAGACAGTGAGGAGCACCTGGGGTGATTACAACGAGGGGTGCTCAAGGAGTGAACACACAGAGTTTAAATACAGACACAAACGAGACAGTGAGGAGCACCTGGGGTGATTACAACGAGGATCAGCTGTGAATGATTAAGGCTGAAGGCCTGAGCACAGAGAGACAGACTGAGGAGTGGGAAATGACAGAGACTGAATGAGATACACAGAAACCAGTAAACAAAGCTCAGAATAATAAAGTATGGCAGGAGGGGAACACAAAACATAAAGAAACTGAGCCTAAAGAAACAGACAGGGACAGAGCCTAAAGAAACAAGACAGGGACAGAGCCTAAAGAAACAGACAGGGACAGAGCCTAAAGAAACGGACAGGGACAGAGCCTGACATAACCTCCCCCTCAAGGGTGGCACCTGACACCCCCAAGACGGACCCCACAAGAACAAGGGCGGGCGGAGGGAGGCAACAGGCAGGACGGCGGGCCAACATCAGCCCGATCCGGGGGACGCCCAGGAGGTCGCCCATCACCAACAGCCAGATCCGGGGGGCGCCCAGGAGGTCGCCCATCACCAACAGCCAGATCCGGGGGGCGCCCAGGAGGTCGCCCATCACCAACAGCGAGATCCGGGGGGCGCGGGTGACCAGAGTACCGTCTAGCAAGAAACACACCCCCAAGGAAAGGGGCGCCGGAACACTCCCATCACCAACAGCCAGATCCGGGGGACGCGGGTGACCAGAGTACCGTCCAGCAAGAAACACCCCCAAGGAAAGGGACGGCCGGAACACAGACTTCGTCGGCCGGAACACAGACGACGTCGTCATCGCCAGGACCCCCGTCGTTGGGCGCCGAGATGTCGTCGGGCGATAAGACGTCTGCGGCGCTGGGACCCTCTGTCGAAGATGAGGCGTCTGCGACGCTGGGACCCCCGTCCCAGGACCCTCTGAGACGTCGTCGGGGACCACGTTGTCGGGGACCACGTCGTCGGGGACCACGTCGTCGGGGACCTTGTCTGCTTCGTCGAGACCCTCGGAGACGTCGTCCGCTTCGTCGAGACCCTCGTCGAGACCCTCGGAGACGTCGTCTGCTTCGAGGAGACCACCGTCCAGACTGCAGGCGAAGAGACCACAGTCCAGACTGCAGGCGAGGAGACCACAGTCCAGACTGTAGGCGAGGAGTTTGCCGTCGTGATATCTGCATCGGTCGACGTTGAGACGTCTGCAACAGCCGAAGCGTCGAAGTCTGCAGCAGCCGAAGCGTCGAGGTCTGCAGCAGCCGAAGCGTCGAGGTCTGCAGCAGCCGAAGCGTCGAGGTCTGCAGCAGCCGAAGCGTCGAGGTCTGCAGCAGCCGAAGCGTCGAGGTCTGCAGCAGCCGAAGCGTCGAGGTCTGCAGCAGCCGAAGCGTCGAGGTCTGCAGCAGCCGAAGCGTCGAGGTCTGCAGCAGCCGAAGCGTCGAGGTCTGCAGCAGCCGAAGCGTCGAGGTCTGCAGCAGCCGAAGCGTCGAGGTCTGCAGCAGCCGAAGCGTCGAGGTCTGCAGCAGCCGAAGCGTCGAGGTCTGCAGCAGCCGAAGCACCAAGGACCAGAGATGGCAAGTACTTTGCCACAAAAGCTGCCTGCCAACGTTCCAGCTCCTCCTGTGACACCCTCTCTCCCTCCTCCAGAAAGCGAGGGCTGGGCTGTACATCTGGTGGCGAGCGAGGAGGAGACGGACAGCGGGGTGCAGCGGCGAGGTGAGAGTCGGTGGTCTTGCCTCTTCTTTGCCGCCTCTTCCTGCTGCGTTGGTGGTGCGAGCTGAGGATGGGCGCACCCCAGAGTTCATCCTCCAGCTCAGCGTCATCGTCTGACCACAGCAGCAGATGTGACGAGCAATAAGCCGGCGGGGTGGAGGAAGAAGCTGGCTTAAAAGCCAGGCGGCTCCCCCAGAACTGAGACCTCATTTCCTCTTCCTCCACAAGAAGAGGTGATGGTAGGATCTCCACCTCCGGGCTGTGGTGACCTCGTCTCCGGACGGGTTCAGTCCGAAACGCCCCCCACCGGATCACAGGCTCCTCCATCCGTTCCTGTTTCTCCTTGTCCCTCTGAGCAGTTTTGTCTGCCTCACGGGCGAGCCATTCAAAAATATTTATTTTTCTGCTGGGCTCTTTCTGATGACCGGGGCTTTCTGTCATGATCAGCTGTTTAATGTTTGAACCCACGTGCAGAAAAACAGACTGGCTCACGAATGTAAAATTAATAATGATTTATTTAACAAAAATAATAATGCTGATGAAACTAAAAAACACTTACTGAGAGGAGATGAGCAGATCATACACTGTGGAAAGACAAAGCCCCGGTGCTCAAGGAGTGAACACACAGAGTTTAAATACAGACACAAACGAGACAGTGAGGAGCACCTGGGGTGATTACAACGAGGATCAGCTGTGAATGATTAAGGCTGAAGGCCTGAGCACAGAGAGACAGACTGAGGAGTGGGAAATGACAGAGACTGAATGAGATACACAGAAACCAGTAAACAAAGCTCAGAATAATAAAGTATGGCAGGAGGGGAACACAAAACATAAAGAAACAGAGCCTAAAGAAACAGACAGGGACAGAGCCTGACAACCTTTAAATATCCAAATACATTTTGTAAAAGGACAAAGTTCTTATAATCTTAAGGGGACAGAGATATTTGTAAAACCACAATTCAGAACTAGTTTGAAGGGACGTTCTACCTCAATCCAGGGAATTAGATTATGGAATGGCTTGGAGAATGAAGTTAAAAATGCCAAGTCAATGTTTACATTTAAGAAAATGATCAAAAGGAATTTGTTAAAAATATATATATGAAATA
>JBBPBX010020782.1:0-19961 GCA_038048925.1 Garcialebias charrua | reverse complement strand
ATGTTACACTCAAGTTATAAGCTAGAAGCCCTGTGCTACCCCCCAACCAACCCAGACGCACGTACACATACACATGCACACAGCCGTGGCAGCCATCCTCGAGTGAGAACTATAGTTTTTGTAATTCAGCCCACCTAAGACTCAGAGGACACACACTCCCTCCTCTGTGACTTACTTCTCACACTTGTTCATATTTTTTCTTCCTTTCTTTAAAGATTCCTTTTTGGCCCTTTGAGATTACTGGTGGGTAAAAATGAAAAATGGCATTTTCAGCGCGGTGACAACTAATCTGTTTGGCGAACCTTAATTTCCCTTGACGATGTTGGAGCTGGTGGGCTCCAAGCTCACACAGTTGTGCCATAGGACAACGGATTATACCTTAGGACAACATGTTTTTCCTCACCTTTGATTTGCCTCTTTCCCATCACTTCTCACAATTTAGGTCCATCTTAGTCAGATTACATACAGAATAGTCAAATATTTTGTAGAATACTTTTTCTAGTGGAAGTCTGATCACCATATGCCCTAAGCATTGTTGTACATAAAATGAACATAAACGACATTTGACAAAATCAAATAATTGTGTGGGTTTGTTCAACATCCTTGTAAGTTGAAGAAAATAAATCTACTTGATAGGCCTACTAAGTCCTGGATGACTGCAAATTTATATAATCAAAAAAGGCGTTCAATAAATGTATATAATGCGTTTAGTGACAGTTAGGTTTTGGTGCTTCACATAGAACACATTTTGAATGGGGAGCTAATTATGGCCTTTGCGATGAAAACAAAAAATCTACAGACAATACAATACTACACTGAAACATGTTTTTTTCATCAGTTAAAGCTATTTTTCCAATTGCTATATGTGCAATCAGTGTTTAAAGAACCCTGATTTTTGTTTATTTATTTAGTGGTAGGGGTGTGTAAAACAAGTCCATCCATCCAGCAGTCCATTATCTTGACCCACTTCTTCCTTTTCAGGTTGTGGGTTCACTGGTGCCCATGTCCAGCAGTCACTGTTTGAGAGGTGGGATAAACCCTGGGCAGGTCTCCAGTCCATCACAGGGACACAAAGAGACAAATAACCAGTCACACACTCACTCACACCTAGGGACAATTTAGCGTTACCGATTAGTCTGACATGCATGTTTTTTATCTGTGGTAGGAAACCGGAGTAGCCGGACAAAACCCAGGCGTGCGCGGGGTGAATATGCAAAATGTACACAGAAAGACCCCTAGCCGGGATTTGAGCAGTCGACCTTCTCGCTGAGAGGCTCTATCAACTGAGCCACCATGGTGCCAGGTAAAATAAGTTTTGGAGTAAATATGTTTTGAATGCCACCTGTTTTGTGTCCACAGCTAATACAAAACTTTTTGAATGATGTTGTACTGCTACCTTGGAACTCACCTACAATCCAAGGGCATTCTGTTCTTTTTGTTGTTTACATTTAATTCCCAGCATAAAAGCTACCGTATACGCTCTGTGTGTTGTTTTCAGTTTTTATCATATTTTTGTAGCAATTTTGAAGTGCTACATACAAGCCTGGCATACTTACTACAGAACAGTAGAATGTTTAGGTATGTTTCTGTAGTGGACGAAGACAATTCTACACACTGCGTCTGATTTACAAATACTTTTTGGTGGGGTCTTCAACATGTCTGTCACTCCATCTGTCTTTATAGACCCATCTCTATTGGTACCTTACACACACCCCTTGACTGTTTTAAATCCTTTCTTTCTGGCTGTACTCAATTTGTTCAGCTTCAATCTTTAAGTTCTAAGTCAAACTTGTTACCACTTATGTGCCCCTTGGCTCTGTCCTGAGGCCCCTCCTTTTTGTCATTTACCTCCTACCCATTGATTTCTGTCCAACACCCACCTCCCTGTGTCCTGTCCGGCATTGCTGCACTCAGAATTGTCTGAGTGTCAAGGTGAGGTCCAACAAATTTACTTTAACAGGGCATTACAGCCGTCCATAATGCTCCACTTGATATATAAATGAAACTTTATTAGAATTTGCTTTGGGTTTGTTTTAGAACAATTTTTTTGGGAAAAATAAAGAACAAGTCTATTTTAATTCAATGTGCTGCTCACTTCAGCTTTTGTAGCTTCATATGCTGCAACTTCCTTTATTGCAGATGACAGCAGGGTGGAGCGGGACACGCACAGCTGATGATCCAGTTGTCCATCTGAAGCTTAATGCACATTTTAGAAACTCTTTCAACCAGCCAGTCAGCAGACAGGCACAGCCGATAATCTGGTTGTCCATCGGAAGCTCAGTGCGACTTGTTTTTACCTCTTTCAACTGGCCGGCCAGCTGACATGCGTGGTCGATGAGCCGGTTGTCCATCTGAAGCTTAATGCAACATTTTTACCTCTTTAACGGGGCGGTTGGACCTGAGAATACCTGACCTGACACACATCAGCAGGTTTCACTGTGCTGGCTTTGTAGAGTGAGTCCTGTTTTTAGCTTATGTTCAATACTTTTCAGCTCTGTTATGTTACTTGTTTTGGGTCAATTGCAAATGCTCGGATGCGTGATAAGAGCAAAGGGCGGGTGGGGCCACATGCGCAAATAAAACCACATCAAAAGCCCGAGCCCAACCCAGCCAGCCCATCAAGGTCATAATTTTGACACAGGCTCGGGCCCAAAATTGCAGCTCTACAGGTCAAAAGAAAAGTTAAAAGGGTCATCTCAGATCCAGTTTTATTTGTTTTGTGTCCTTAAGTTTAGATAAGTGCCTAAAAAATGTATTATCATTAATAAATTATTAGTAAAGTGGACATTTGTGCAGACACATGTTCCTTACGAAGTAAAAATTACTCAACATCTCCTTGGCATACCATTACAAATTAGTTTTTTGGCAAACGAACCAAATGAATAAAATGTATCACAACTTGTAGGGCTTTAATTTTGAAATATGCAGATAATTATCTGCAGTCATACTTAGCCACAAAGAAACAGCATCTAATGTTGTTAACCCAACCACCTTGGAACAAAAATAAATTTCTCTCAACCAGGTGTACCGGTACATGTAGTTAGCTTACATTCAATATTATTTTTGAAAATTCTGTACAGCATGAACAGGTTTATTTATACCTTCCCAACAGTGTGTTCTTTTCAGTTGTTCCCAGAGAAATACAAATGGAGAAACCTAAATTATGACCAATATTGAGATATGGAGGCATTTTAAGACAAACATTTTTTATTTACTTCAAAAACCTGACTGTACTGTACAGAGGTTATGCAGCTCTGCATCCAAGTTGCTTATTACTTGGGGAAAAGCCAATAAGGTGATAAATATTGACTTTCCAGTGGAAGTATAAGTAGTGTCAAGGCTTCTGGTATGGTATTTTGTTCCTGGTCACCCCCTCTCCTTTCTATCACTCTGTGTCTTCTGCGTAAGTCACACCCTTTTATTGTCTGTGTAACTTGTCTTTCAGTTTCCTGTACAACAAAAAGTTATGTTTTTGGTGCAAGTTTTCCAACTGCCTAAACTGACTCTAGTCTTAGGGGTTGAACAAGTACATAATTTTTAAACAATTAACAAAATAAAGCTTGAGTAGAACTTGAGTAGTTGATGATGTCATAGGATCTTAAGATGAATTTTTTTTTTAAATAATACAAATGCATAAAAAATGTCATTTAATATTTACAACAACAAAAAAAGACCAACAAAACATTGGGAGTGTACATTATGCTGGACTACCATTTATCATATTGCAGATAAATCTCAGGAAAAACAAAACTATTAGTTATTATTATTAAGCTGCAAAAGTGAAAGAAACGTGCGGCACGTCAAAAACGAAACTTAAAAACAGTGGAGCGGTCGACCATCCCGCACCTGCAACAGTGACTGCAACACCGCCCCCTATGGTCACAATCGATGGTGGTCACAGAATTTGGTGTAACACCGGTTCGCAATGCGCTCCAAACAGGAAGTTGATTCATTTTCTGTGCGACGTGATGACATCACTACGAATACTTGACATGAAATTAAAAAAACTCGATGGATGTCCTAGGAATCGATATGTCAATTACTTGAGTAGTCTGTTAAAGCCCTACCAACCAAATGCACCTCAACATACCCCTGACTATTTCCACTGCACAATGCAAGTTCCCTTTTCAGTCAGTACACTCGGTGCAACACATTGACTATGGGAATTGTGCCACCGTGCGGTTCACCGAACAGCGGTGCAATTCCCATAGTAAATGTGTTGCACCTCGTTCTCCTTCCTTCAGGGAACGTGAATTATGGTGCATAACTTTCAGTTCCCTTATCAGTCAGTCACTCGGTGCAACACTATTGCTATGGGAAATTGCGCCCCCGCGCTGTTACCTGAAGGAATACATTCACGCCTTTATTGCAGGGGGCGTCAGCGTCACTGCAGAGGCCCTGCCCTCTGGGTACTTAGATGCGGACACTTAGATGCGGACGCCCATCCAAACTGTCTCTTTTTGCCCTTCACCTCGCTTAAACCTGAAACTTCGTGGGACTTCTCTGTTGTCACATCGCTCGTTAGAGGTGAGCTTGCTCCCTACGCTGAGCGTACAAAGAAATTGCCTGCGTTCTGCTGGGCTGGCGAGAGCTAGTCCAGCATTTTTTCTCCTAACCTCGAAGCTTCTCTCTTCGCAGTTGCTTCGCTCGAGGACGCTACCTGCGCCACACCGCTACCCTGCTAACGAGTAGCAGGCTAGCCGGCGAAAGCGACACGACAAGGGAGACGTCTCCGGACAACATTAGCACTACTAACGAGCTCGACTCTTCTCAGCCATGGCTCCTAAGAAGGTAAAGCGAAAACCCAAAATTCTAAGAAGACCAGCAGGCCAGCGAGCCACAGCTCCCGTTCCTTTTCTTTTCTGTTGTTCTGTCGCTCGGTTAGCGGACGCTAACTGCACAACACGCTACCTGCTAATAGGGATGCACCGATCCACATTTCTCACTTCCGATCCGATACAGATACTTATTAACTCAGTATCGGCCGATACCGATACTTTTCCGATCCGATACTGTTCAGGTATGTGACTCTGTATAATAAAACTTTTGCACCCAAACTATTCATTTTAACATTGTGTAAGATAAACCCAATGAAGACACTTTTAAGCCTTACAATAGGGAACCCACTGACTTTAACAGCACACAGGACAGGAGGCAATTATACCACACACATGTCCTCCTTACTCATGGTGCAGCTGAAAAAACAAAAAAAGCACTAAGCATGATGGGAAAGACAACACAGCACTCCCCTTAACCAATAAGAGAGTGGATTATAGCTGGAAAACAGATTTAGCTGGAAAACTTTTCCAGCTAAATCTGGAAAACTAAAAACAACAGTAGCTCATGGCTCTCTGCTAAAGCTGGAAAACTTCTTTGAAGCTGGATCGGAAAAGTATCGGCAGGTTTGATCCGATATCCGATATTTAAATAATGCTGGTATCGGATACCGATACCGATACTGGATCGGATCTGCCCCATCCCTACCTGCTAAGCTAACGAGGCTAATAGGCTAGCAGCCGCGGGTAGCTCAGCGAGAGGACTTCTTCGGACGAAGAATTCCGGCAGGCCACCGAGCTCCGGCTCTTGAACCTGCTTCAACGGATCTGGCTACCCTCGTTCAGTAGCGGACACCCACGAGGCCTGTCCGGTTGGCTCAGGGATGCCACACGCGAAGACACTCAACACTTTTCTCGCGGATGACCCCAGAGGAAGGAGAGTGGAAATCGAGTAACTGGCTAGCTCCCACGGTTAACACGGCTAACCGGGAGCACCCATGACAACACGGGCGGACAATCAGCATTGCTAACACGATTAGCACGGCTACGAGCGGACAACGGACTCCATCTTGAGGTATGTGAAAATGCTTGGTCTAGCTTGCTGGCTAACCTTCTCATGTTTTGCCTGTTTTGCTATCTTGTGTAGCCAAATCAACGGTAGTGTTCATCACATAACTAAGTTTATTTACCGATGCTGTGTTGCTCGATGGCCCGTTTAGCACCACTAGCGGGCTCACGAGTACCTCTACGTTTAGCCCCAGCTAACAAGGAGGATCTCTGACCAGCATAGTCCAGGTGGAGGATTTTCAGCTTACCTGTCCAGCTACGCTAACTGGTAGTTTTCCTATGCCCACAACAAGAAAATTGCGACGCTGAAAGCTTATCCACCCATGAGGCTATGGATGACTCTCGGACATTGACCATGTCAGGGCCCAAGGGACCCTGGTGGGATGGACAAGGACGAGTGGCCTCGATGTTGCAGGCCCACGAGGCAGAAAAGCTGCAGGAGCTGCAAGGGGCCACCAACAAAAGGAAAAGAAAAGCCACATCTCTGTGCAAAAGTCACGGGTCACCCCAGTACTTCTCCTACGGTGCAAAGACAAAGCAGAGGCCTGCATGACCCTGATATGCCCCTGCACCATTACAGGCGCTTTCACTCACAGAGGGAGAGAAAATGCCTAACTTTTACCACGAGTACCTGTGTTAGAGGAGCACAGACTAGCTGGTTCAGAACGTTTAAACACACAAGAACACTCAGACGCTTGTGTAATAAAGAGAAATTGCCGTCCACACACGACAATAAAGTCTGAGACTACTGAGCACTTCCTGGTCCCAAAACGGGAACAGGGCTTGAGGCCCATCTTGGACCTCCGGGATCTGAACAGAAGAAGAAAGACATGCAAACCCAGGATGTTGACACTCAGACGAGCCTGCTCGGTTCAACCGAGAGATTACTTCTGCACGTTGGATCGGAAAGACGCTTTCCTCCATGTGAACATCCTGCCTTGCCACAGAAAATATCTCTGCTCTGCCTTCAGGGGCTCCGCGTCCGAGTTTTTTGGCAGTACCTTTTGAACCGAAAACCGTATCCCGGGCATTCACACAATGCCTGGACGCGGCACTGACCCCGCTGAGAGATTAAAGGGTCAGAGTTCTGAATTATTTAGACGATCTGTCCATTCCTGGACATAGCAGACATCCCAGGTTACCGTACTTCTGGGAGTATAGCTCAACTCAACACTGTACAGGGCAAGGCTCTCAGAGGCATGGGTTTCAGCCCTCCACCTCGGCCTAGCACATTTCAGCTAGGCCAGAGAGTGCCTCTCAAGCTGTGCCAGAGTCTCTCGGACCTGTTGGCAACAGCTATTGTCTGTGTGCCCCGGGCCCTATTAAGAATACGCCCTTTGCAGATATGGATCAACAAACAAATGTATCCTACAGAAAAGCAAGCTGAAACCATCCCAGACTACCGTGTTTTTTGGAGTACGGATCGAGACCATGTCATGCAGAGCACGACTTTCAGAGGAGTGTATTTCTTCGATACGCTTCTGTCTGGCACATTTTTAATTGGGAAGGTCCCTCAAGCTCTGCCAGCGCATTTTTGGGCCGGCTGGCAGTAGCCATTCCCTACGTGCCACAGTCACTATTAAAATGCGTGCTCTGCAAATATGGCTAAACAAACAAACATGTCCTGCCCCCCCTCAGGCGTGCAGGGAGGATTCTTATCAGCTCAGAGTGTCTGACTGCCTCAAAGGGAGGATGGGAAGCAGTCTACAGAAACCAGAACGCCTAAGGCCTCTGGAAACAATGGGAAGCAAGACTACACATCAACTTCCTGGAATTGAAGGTTGTTTATCTGTCAATGAAACACCTTTTTGAAAGAAAAGGGGGGCTGATTGCAGGACAGCATGTCCTGGTAAAGTCAGACAACAGGACAACAGTGTCCTATATCAGCAGGGAGAGAGGGACAAGGTCCCGACCCCTCCTCGGTCCGACACACAAGCTGCTCACGTGATGCGGCCCCAGAATACTGTCTCTGAGGGCGACATACGTCCCGGGCGAGACAAACCACGGGGCAGACGCCCTCTCAAGAGGACCGCTGTTAGCCTCAGAATGGAGACTGAACCCATGGGTCGTGGACCAGATCTGGTCACGATACGAGCGTGAATCCGTCGATCTCTTCGAATGCAAAACCAGCACGCACTGCGCTCTGTGCTTCTCTCTGAAGGAAACAGACGCACCGCTGGGAGCAGATGCCCTGGCCCACAGCTGGCCAGCAAGGGTGCTATATTATGCATTTTCCCCCATCCCTCTGATTCAGGTGATATTGGAACGTGTACGCAAGGGAGCTCTTTCCCTGATATCAATAGCCTCCAGATGGCCACAGAAACCGTGGTTCCCAGAGATAATCTCACTGTCGTCAGGAACACCGTGGCAGTTGCCCCCCCATGGGGACCTGTTGACTCAGGCACACGGGCAGTTCTTTCACCCACGTCCAGAACTATGGCAGCTCACAGCCTGGCCGTTGAGAGGAACAGACTGATGGCCTCTGGTCTTCCTAGCAATGTCATAAACACGATAAAAGGAGCCAGAGCATTGTCAACTCAGACTCTCTACGCGCGTAAATGGCATGTTTTTTAGGCTTGGTGTCTGGAGAGGAATGTTATTTTCTATTCATGTGACTTGGTCCAACTCCTCACCTTTTTACAGGACCTGCTGGAGAAAGGCTGCTCATTTTCCACCATTAAGGTGTTTTTGTCAGCCATCTCGGCATGCCACGAAGGCTGGAGGGGTAAAACACCCGGTGCTCACCCTCTCATGATACGTTTCATGAAAGGTATACTGAGGACAAGACCCCCAGCAGGACTTTGGCCCCTGATGGGACCTACAGTTAGTCCTGGATGCTCTTTGTTCTGTTCTGGCTTCTGAAGGAGGCAGTCGCCTTTTTCTCCTCTCCTCCCCCATCCTTCCCCCCTCCCTGCTGCCGCTGCTTTTTGTCTTGTCTGCAGCTTCTCATGAAAGCACCTCGAACGAAGATTAAGATGAATTGGGTGGTATGGGAATTCAACTCTACAGAAAGATTTCAACAAGGCAAGGCACGGGGGGAGCCGGCCCATCCCCGCAGACGAAACGAGAGGATACGCCATGGATTCGATGGGATGGTGACGTCTTGCTCTCTGTGTGCTCTGAGGAAATGTGAAGAATCTGGATTAAATTGGATTACGATGACGGCGCTTTGCTTTTTTGGTGTTTTGTGGAGCACTGGCCTATCGGCAAATGAGGAAGAGTGTCAGCAGGACCTAATGTTGGAACACCCGATCTGATCTGCGTTGCGACCTTGGAAATCAGCTGTTTAAGAGCTAATCCGGAAGGCGTACATGATCTCTGAGGATCGCAGATCATCCGCTCGGATTGGGACTCTGGACGTTGGTGGTCAACATCTAAGAGCCACAGTTGGATCAGAGGAAAAAGTCCAGAATTGGACCATATCAGAGTTGCCCAGAAAGACTCAAGGCTGAAGGAATTATACTGTCTGCCTGAAGTGAAAAATATTTGTAATCCTTATCTGACTTTACCCTAAACAGCCTTGGAAAAAGGTTGGATGTCAAATTTCTCCTGAGACGTGTTTTCTGAGGCAAACAGCTGCACTATCGCTACACCCCCCCCCCCCGGAGAACTTTTCTATGAGCGTTATCGGAGGCCGGCTGGTTTCACCTCAGAACTGTTTGCTATCTGGAATGTCTCATGGACAGAAGTCTCACTGCCTCAGTCTCAAAATGCAACATGTGATTGTCTTAAATGTGCTTCTGGTATAGTTTTTTCTGTCTCATGTGGTGTCTTGAAAGACAAAATGTGATACATCTTTTTTTAATATCAACGCTGTGACCCTCATGGTTCTTTCCTTGTTTTCACACCTTTGACCTTCATCCCGATACGGATGGGAGAGGCCTCGCTGAAGAACATAATGTGATATGATGTCTCATGTGGTCTGTAGCAGCAGCTTCACACACTCGCCCCCTTCCGGATGACTGTGTGTACATATTCACGCTGTACTGGTGAAAACGTGTGCAATGTTAATAAAAAGTACTCTGACTCTGACTGACTATTTGTGAGCCTGCATTTGAGCCTATTAGCAGCATTAAGATATATTTGTTATCTTATAAAACTGCCTTGCTCTTAGCTCTTTGCTCAGCTAAACGTGTGGGTGACAACCACGTTTTTTCTGTACACCCAATGTGTACTAGGTTTGCCCCTGATGGGTCAAAGGTCACCCTGCGTCCAAACCCCGCATATGTGCCAAAGGTTCCAACTCTATATCCCAGAAGTCTGGATTTTGGTCTCTCAACGTTTCCTCCCTACCCTGTCCTCTCTGAAGGACAGAGGAGGTGGAATGCACTCTGCCCTATCAGGGCCCTAAGTGCTTACATTGAAAGTACTGTCAGTTGGAGAAAATCAGACCAGCTGTTCATATATTTTGCCAATCCAGCTGCTGGCAGAGCCTTTTCAAAGTAGCGCCTTTCACACTGGGTGACAGAGGTCTTAGAGAGGGCTATAGCAACAAAGGTCAACAGGTGCCCTCTGGGGTACACGCCCATTCCACTCAAGGCCTAGCGGCCTCGTGGTACCTTTTTAAGGGCATACCAGTTGCAAACATCTGTGCTGCTACAAACTGGAGTTCAACAAACACGTTTGCAAAGCATTATAGTTTGGATGTCACTGCATGTGACATCACTCAGGCTGTACTCTCTAACCCAGAGTAGGAAACAGCCAAAACACCTGATGTATAAGGCTGAAGTTCTCACAAGCATGCATTTTACTGAGCATTTCAAGGGCTTGAATGAATCACGTTCCCATAGCAATAGTGTTGCACCGAGTGACTGACTGATAAGGGAACTGAAAGTTATGCACCATAACTCATGTTCCCTGAAGGAGGGAACGAGGTGCAACACAGTTGGCCCTTTTCAATGCTGAAGCTCGGTGAAGTGCACTTGGAGACCGGTTGGATGGGCGTCTGCATCTAATGCTACGTTCACACTGAACGCGTTTAGTGCGGCCAAAAAGCGCGAAACGCCTCAAGGTGGATGCACTGGACTGAACTGGTGTTCAGACCGGAACAAGAAGCAACAGCGGCGGTGGCGGCGGGGTGTGGGAGGAGCTAAAATCGGCTAGCAAAGCTTAAACTTGCTAAACGTGAAAAGTTTACAATTCAAAACTTATCCGATATCCTGACTTCCTCACTGACACTCCGCCAGGAAGTTTCTCCTCCATACTTGAACACAAATTTGCGGGTTGTTTCTGTTTCTCACAAACAATACGTCATACTTGCGCAACATCCGTCCCCTCGTTACCACGTCACATAGCTGATCCTGTTTGTCAAGACACGTTGAGCGGCGAAAGTTCAGCTTTCCCAAGTTGAGCGGCGGCGGCTGCCGCGGGCACCGCATGCACGGAAAACGCTATGCCGTAGAGCTGTCATCGGGCCGTAAATCCACGGCCCTACCCTACCCGAGCCCTTAGTTTAATTACCCAAGCCCGAGGGAGCCCGCTGATTTCCTAGAAATCACCGCCCGACCCGACCCTACCCGATTAAAAAAAAAACAAAACAAAAAAAAAAAAACACTACGTTTATTTATTAAGCTTTTACTGCGTTCTCCCACTCAGCAAAAGAACTTGATGTTGTTCTTCTGTGTTTTGATGGAGGAGGTGTGAGCGCGCTGCTCGCAGTGACTTGATGTTGAAGCTTCAGGAATGTCAGGAATGCGGCAACTTGTTCCGCCGCAGATGAGAGCAGTGTGCGGACGTGAGCGTGCACCTGACGCACGTCAGCTGGTGACATCATTTTGAGCTTGTTAAAGTTAGGCCACAGAAATAATGCAACTCTGTGCAAGTCGTGGATAATAATTTTGCGCTCCAGCACTTCTGCATGTCTGCGGCGCAGAAACACCTGCTGCGGAGAGTCTGTGTGAGGACTGGCAGTGTTGCTTCAGTTTCTCATTCCAGAGACAAACCAGGTTGGTGGGATATTTGTCACCCTCCAGTTCTCTCTGTGCACGGTAAAATGGTTCGAGAAATGTCACTAAAAAGTCCAGCATGTCGGGGGAGACGCTGTCAGGCGCGCGCCGCGCGCCTGCTCTCTGGCTGAGTTGCCAATTTAGTGGCTGCGCGCTGCGGTTTTCACCATCTAAATTCACTCTATTAATTATTTCCTCATCAATAAACTTACTGCCTTATATTCTTTACAAGCAGATTAAAACAATTTTATATTGTGTGCATTTTTATTTAGTTTTGTTTGTGCTGTATGATTAAAAAAAAACATCAAAGCCCGAGCCCGACCCGGCCCGCCAATCAAACGCAAAAATATGGCCCGAGCCCTACCCGAAGTCGGGTAGGGCTCGGGTAGGGTCGGGCTCGGGCGAAGAAACGACACCTCTACTATGCCGCCCCTTCCGCGCCGCTCAAAACGGACGTGACGTAACGCACGACCCCTAGAGGCGCGTCCCCCATTGACTTTGCATATAAACCGGACGCTCCAGCAGCTCAAAACGCGTCCGGTGTGAACGTACCATTAGTACCCAGAGGGCGGGGCCTCTGGGGTGACGTTGACACCCCCTGCCATAAAGGCGTGAATGTATTCCTTCAGGTAACCACGCGGGGGCGCAATTTCCCATAGCAATAGTGTTGCACCTCGTTCCCTCCTTCAGGGAACATGAGTTATGGTGCATAACTTTCAGTTTCTTCTATTCTACTTTGAGAGCTAAACAAAAAGCTGACAAGCTGCTCTTCAAGAGTTGGCATGAGTGTGTCAGTGAGGACTCAAACTTTGAAACTCAGTCTCCAGTGCGATGTAATGGACTCACTTTAGTCATGCTCAAGAAAAGCATCAACGCAACCATCTATGAGTGCTAAAGCTATACTAAATGCATGTAGCCGTACACAATACATGTACACTTGCTGTTAATCATGGAAGGGTGAACACTGGATGATGGAACTGCACAGACTCTACTGGCTACACGACAGACAGACTTGGGTATCCTGTAGACTAGTTTTTGGTATTGATCTGCTGCTCCATAAATCTTGTAGCCATTGAACTATTTTGATAGCCTACTATTACATTGGAATAAAGTTGGGTCATAGCTTTTTATTTTATTTTTTTTAGATATTTTTTTTCTTAGCCTTTCAGATGAATTGTGAAACTAATGCAGGTGAAATGATGCCGCAGACCTTCTGTTTTTCTCCAAGAGTCCAAAACCTGTTTTTTAGGCTAATGCCGGCTACACACCAAACGCGTTTCAAGCAGCCGAATCAGCCAGTTCACATGCAAAGTCTATGTGGAGGAGTGGCGAGGAGCGGCGAAGCGTGACGCGGCACATTTTGAGCAGTTCGAGCAGCGTGGCAGGGCGCAGCAGTTCTTTTCTGCGCACGCGGAGCGTCCAGAGCAGCCACTGCCCGAGTTCAACAAATTGAACTTTGACCTACTTCGGCTGCTTGTCGCGTAACAACAACCAATTCGGAGAGACTCTGCTATGTGATGACGCAACAATGACGGGACATTTTTTGGACTTTTTAAACATAGCCCAACGAGCCTCCATTAAGAAACCAGCCTCCGGTAAGAAACTTGGCATTTTTACAGTTGCCGCTGTCCGCTCGAGCGTATAATCATCCCAAACATTAAAAAAAACATTTCAATCTCAACAAAGACTTTCGGAGCTGCAGTTCGGCTCGTAGAAAACCCACTCAAGTCGTAACGAGGCTCACGTACAGCTTATTTTATCTGCCCGGTGTACAAAAAACAAAACAAACCCGACCGGAAAAGGACCAAGACACTCCTCCCACTGCGTGTCTTCAGATGCGTTTGGTGTGAACAGACATCTGTTGACAAGCAGCAAACACAGCGCGTCGGGAGCGTTTTTGCTGCTGAAGACGCGTTAGGTGGGAACCCGGCATAAATAGCCAGCATAAATGTATGACTTACAGATGCTGCTAAGTTGTTTGTCTTGTTTTTCTCTGTGCTGGCCTTGTGATGTACTGGCTTTATGGATTTATGTAAGACATTCTACAGCTTAAAACTGACAAGAACTGGGACATGGTCAATGTCTTGCAACCCTGGATGGGACAAACCAGGTATGAAAAATAAATAAATAACCTTTTTGGCCACTTCTTTAGCCCACCTCTGACTTTCCTACTTCTGGTGTACAAATACTCACATACAGTGCTCACATTACCGTACTAGTAGTTTTCAGTGTTCAGTGGAAAATGTCAGTACAGTACATTAAAACATTAAATGTTAGCAACATGTTAAACTTTTGCATTATGGAACAGTCCTAATGAATGTTTTAACATGCTGTGTTCACTATTTTTACTTCGTAATAAAGTGCTGCCCTGACCCTACAGCTTCACAATAGCCAGAAATAGTGCAGTCTTGAGGTGTTTTACAGTTAGAGTGGGAAGATTTTGTGCAATGTGTGAATGTCCTGATGCATGCTCAATAATGCAGGTACATAAATATATCTAGGTATTGTGGGTAAAAACAAGGTGAGTACGGTAGTTAAAGTGTAAAGCTTAAGAGGTGTCTAAGAAAATGTGTTTTCTTGTTCTGTTGTTTGGATAGCAACTTCAGCTTTAGCTCTCACTGTTCTATGATTATAGGCTACAGCTTATTTTAAGGTATTTAATTAAATGCACAACTGCTCTGTCTTGATGCTTGAGCTATATGTGTGTGGTGCATATCAGACAAATTAATTATGGTGTATCTGCTGTTATGAATTTGACACTTTGTCTAATAAAGGTAAGCAGCTGCATGGAGCGAAGGTTAGAAAAGGAGTTTGTACAAAATTTGAAATTATTTTATGAATTTGTTTATTGCTTGGCTGATTGATTTTATAGCTCCTAGAAATCACCTTCCAGACAACCATATCTATACAAGAAGCACTTTTAAGTTCAAAGCTTGGCCAGAAAACTGTATTATATGTTGACCGTAGGCATTGAATTTAGTTCTGATTATATACCTTTGAATAAAAAACTTTGCAGAGTCAAGATTTTAAAAAAAGCTGTCCTCAGACGTTTTGGTCCATACTGACATGCAAGTGTCATGTTGTTGCAGATTTTTCACAACCCAAAATGCAAATCTCCCATTCAGTCACATCCTAAGTCAGAGTCAGAGTCAGAGAGTCAGAGTCAGAGTCAGAGTCAGAGTCAGAGTCAGAGAGTCTTTATTGTCATTTGCACCGCATGTGGTACATGAGATGAAAACGAGATTATGTACACGAGGTCCCAGTTACATCCAACAACAAATGAAAGAGAAAAACAGTAATAACATCTAGAACTAACTAAGAAAAGCATCAACTAGTAATACACAGCTAACTAAGAAAAACATCAACTAGTAATACACAGCAGCACGAACATGAGTTTGTATGAGCAGATGGTCACAGATGAACACAGATGAATACAGCAACAAGAAAACAGATCAGCATCAGTATGATGTGATATTTTGCAGTGTTTATTTTTTTATTTTATTTTTATTTATTCATGAGTCTAACAGCCTCAGGGTAGAAGCTGTTCCTCAGTCTAGTGGTTCTACACTTGATGCTCCTCAACCTCCGTCCTGAGGGGAGTGGGGCAAAGAGTGAGTGTGCTGGATGAGTGAGGTCTTTCATGATGCAGGTGGCTCTTTTCCTGCATCTGGAGGTGTAAATGTCTGTGATGGTGGGGAGACTGACTCCAACAGACTTCTGTGCAGCCTTCACCACTCTCTGCAGAGCTTTCCTCTCTTCAACTGTGCAGCCTCCATGCCACACGTTGATGCTGGAGCACAGGATGCTCTCCACTGCACACCTGTAGAAGGAGGTGAGGACTGGGCTGCTCAGACCAGCTCGTCTCAGCCGTCTGAGGAAGTAGAGTCTCTGATGACCTTTCTTGATCAGGCTGGTGGTGTTGTTGCTCCAGCTGAGATCATTCATCATTCATTCATTCATTCAACCTTTATTTATACAGGCTAGCCTCGTTGAGTCACGGGGACTCATTTACAAGAGGGACCTGTCTCACTCACACCAAACAACCATCCACTCTCACACTCACACCTAGGGTCAATTTAGAGTCACCAATCAGCCTAACAAGCATGTTTTTTGGTCTGTGGGAGGAAACCGGAGTACCCGGAGGAAACCCACGCATGCACGGGGAGAACATGCAAACTCCACCCAGAAAGGCCCCGGACCGGGATTTTGAACCGGCAACCTTCTCGCTGAGAGGCAGCAGCTCTACCAGTTGTGCCACCGTGCAAAAAGCACAAAGACATCAAGACGACCCCGTGGGCAGGTCCATTGCCAGTTAACAATCAAATCAAAAACGTAATCTTCTACATCTGAATTACAAGTAGACATTATTTTCATGCCACTTTTACGTTAGTTTAATGTTAATGTATCTTTGACCTGTCGGTTAAAGTTCTATTTATCAAGATAAATAAATTAGAAGAAAAAAAAGTTAAATATAAAAATGTTGATCTGTTTATAATAATTTCTTTACAGCTTTGTTGATTCAAGACCAAAAGTTTTTTGAAGCACAAACCTACAATTGCATATTAAGGTACAGCAATTGTGGTTTGCACCGTTGACACAGTAAGTAGGTCTCCAGTTCAAAGCTCAAAATAAATATAATCTTCTGCATCTCAACTGGCTGTACAGTATCAATGCAGAAGTCCCTGGTTGAAGCATGGGCTTCATTCAGTTTAACATTGTTTCTTTTAATGTTTTCAATCCACACACACATATACACACACAAAAAAGTAACCTCTAGTTACTAAACAGAAAAGTAAACAAGGTCAATTCAAACTGGCATTCAATGTGCACTGGGGCAATCCATAGCAGAGAATGAAGGGGCTATGATGAGAATAATTCTCTCTATACTTGAGGCCATCACTCTCAGTTGGAAAAAAATGAAATACTCCCTTCAGGTTGGGGATAAATCTTTGCCTAAAGGGGGGTATATAAGAGGATAAAAATACACTCCTCAGCCACTTTGGTACACTTCACTAGTACTGAGTCTGACCCCCTTTGCATTCTGAACTGCCTTTATTATTTATGTCATAGA
Organism: Garcialebias charrua; assembly: GCA_038048925.1. Classification (NCBI taxonomy): domain Eukaryota; kingdom Metazoa; phylum Chordata; class Actinopteri; order Cyprinodontiformes; family Rivulidae; genus Garcialebias; species Garcialebias charrua. The sequence continues at coordinate 3,102 of JBBPBX010020782.1, read as the reverse complement.
TTCCACAAGATGTTGGAAACATGTCTGAGATTTTGTTCCATATTGACTAGACAGCATTATGCTACTGATGTAGATTTGTCAGCTGACAAACTGTTACAAGTCTTTTTCTACATTCACATCTTTCAGACTTTCAGATGATATGTTGTCACTTAACCTCGGTAAGGGGTGCAGGCTTTATGTTTAGTTTGTTCATAATTTTTATCCTCAGGACAGCTGCCCTTGTATCGAGTTCCTCAGGGCTTTTCAATGTCTCTCGTCAATCTCTAGGTGTGATAACAGATTCCTCTCTCAAATCTTGAAACATTGGGTTTGAAGTAGTTTCTAAATCTGGATGGCTTGTGTTGAAGATTCCATAGTTTCCATATAATAATAATAATAATGAATTCAATTTATAACGCACTTTTCATTAGGGAAAATCTCAAAGTGCTACACTCTACTTCCTCAGACGGCTGAGACGTGCTGGTCTGAGCAGCCCAGTTCTCACCTCGTTCTACAGGTGTGCAGTGGAGAGCGTCCTGTGCTCCAGCATCAACGTGTGGCATGGAGGCTGCACAGTTGAAGAGAGGAAAGCTCTACAGAGAGTGGTGAAGGCTGCACAGAAGTCTGTTGGAGTCAGTCTCCCCACCATCACAGACATTTACACCTCCAGATGCAGGAAAAGAGCCACCTGCATCATGAAAGACCTCACTCATCCAGCACACTCACTCTTTGCCCCACTCCCCTCAGGACGGAGGTTGAGGAGCATCAAGTGTAGAACCACTAGACTGAGGAACAGCTTCTACCCTGAGGCTGTTAGACTCATGAATAAATAAAAATAAAATAAAAATAAACACTGCAAAATATCACATCATGCTGATGCTGATCTGTTTTCTTGTTGCTGTGTTCATCTGTGTTCATCTGTGACCATCTGCTCATACAAACTCATGTTCGTGCTGCTGTTTATTTCCACTATATTAGGCTTAGTGTATTACTAGTTGATGTTTTTCTTAGTTAATTCTAGATGTTATTACTGTTTTTCTCTTGCATTTGTTGTTGGATGTAACTGGGACCCCGTGTACATAATCTCGTTTTCATCACATGTACCACATGCGGTGCAAATGACAATAAAGACTCTCTGACTCTGACATTGGGCCTCATGCACGAACCGTTCGTACGCACAGATTCGTTCTTAAACTGTGCGTACGAGTGATTTAGGATCATTTGTGGCATTCAACAATGTTTTCGTATCCTAAGATTTTTTTCAGATACAAACAAAATTTACGTGTGGTCCGGACCTGTCGTATATTTTACGAGCAGACAGTCTGCTGTTATCCAGATGGAATTTCTCCACTAATAACTTCATATTTCGTTATTTAGAAAATATTTAGAGTTTAAAAAAGTCACGCACCACAATTGTTTTTGACAATAGGTTCTGTTTGAAGTCGAATTATAATTTTAAATGTAATAATGACTAACGGATTAAAGTATTTAAATTAAAATCAATTTGTTATCAATGCCGTTTTCTAACACTACAATATTAATATGAAGATCTCAAACTGAAACCAACTTAAATTATGAATTAATTTAAGTTTAATTTGTCTCGGTAACGCAGACTTCGGTAACGCAGACTTTACATTGACCTCCTCCTGTTGCAGTCATAGATCTCAGATAGCTCAATGAGATGAGCGTTGCGTCGCAGTTCCGAACCTTATGGGTTCAATTCCCACATGGGACAACGTTTTTTTTTTCTCCTTTTAATTCATTCCAGATTTAAAAAACACAAGAAAACTATTTACAATACAACAAGAAATGAAGCATAAAGTCTTTTTAATCTGGAATGAATAAATAATCTAAAGAAAGAAGGAAAAAAAATAGTCATACCTTGTGGGAATCGAACCCACGAGGTCTCGATAAGGTTAGGAGCACCTAACGGTGCAATGCTTTACCCAGTGAGCCACCAGGACGCGTGTATATTTTAAGGTCCACATTTATTATAAACAAACATTCTTTGGCTTTAGTTGGTCATTTACTCCCATGAGTGACGCTGCTAATAAGGACAGATTTTCTTTTCTTGATCACAGAGAGCAGAACTTCAATCTCCGCACCGGTAGAGTTCTTCTTTTTACTTTTCGCTGTCATTTTATGAACGAACACGTTTTGCCTCTGAGGCAGGAAACGTAGCCTTATATGGTGTTTCGAGGGGTGGGAATTATGTAAATAACCTCTCCGCGTGCACGCGCAGGTTGATAGAACAGGTGGAATTCATCATACGTACGCAGCTCATTTACACACTTTTCCTGAGGATAGAAGAGTTTGTTGAATCTGACGTGGCATGTTCGTACGAACGCTTCGTACGAACAAAAGTAAGAGAAATTTAGGATAAAAATACGAACATGTTCGTGCATGAGGCCCATTGAATGCTACACACATTCATACACCGGTAGCGGCAGACTACCATGCAAGGTGCTTTCCAGTCCTACCAGGAGCAACTCGGGGTTAAGTGTCTTGCCCAAGGACACAACGACACATGGTGTGGGGAACCGGGATTCGAACCGCCAACCTTCCCATCTAGCTCCTCTGTCTTGGCTTGCTAGTAAAATTCTAAATGTTAAGTCATCTACCCATGTCCATGAAAGTCTTGTTCTAGTAACCAATTTTTTATGAGAAGGTCTTAAAACCTCAACATTTGGCATAGACTGTTAATCTGGGCAACGTCCAAGCCGGCGTGACATCATTTCTATGTCTCTTATTCAATACGCAACCACGGTTGCTTGGAGGTTGACAGCTTTGAGATAGGTAAAATTGCTTCTTTAAACATGACCTCATTCCTATGTGTGTTTTGCTTTTTATCTCTGCATGGTCTAGATAAATAAATAAATAAGAGTCTTCCTTACATTAAAGGTTCACTATGTAATTTCTGTAGAACGCTGGGACAGAAAAATTTTCATCAGGTAAAAACATTCTGCTCCCTCCCCCTCAGAGCCATATATGGCTCTGAGGGGGAGCCACAGTCCGTTCTCTGTTGAACTTGAGTTCTGCAGCTCCGCCCCCTGCTGTGTGTCCGCTCGGAACGCTTCAATATTCTGTGATTATATGTTAATAAAACATTCTAAAAAATATAAT
>JBBPBX010020781.1:21467-43032 GCA_038048925.1 Garcialebias charrua | reverse complement strand
GAGTTCTTGGATGAAAATTTTACGAAGGTTGGTCAGTGTCTGCAGCTCTTTGGTCTGTTGAATAAAAACAAAATCTTTCTCAGACTGATGAACTTTAAATCATTTAAATCAACACGAATAAAACTTAAACTCTTACCACAGTCTCCTCCAGGCCCTTCAAGTCCTCCTTGGCTTGTTCTCTCTTCTCATTCAGGAACCTAAAAACACACCAGCAGTCTGATGAACAGAAGTTGAGGGGGTGAGCAGCAACCAGCAAGTTTTTATCCACTGTTGATTTTTATTGGAGTCTGGATTGGTTGGTCTGTTGACCAACAGGTGGAGATTTTTTGGGCAGGAGATTTCAACATTGACTGGGATAAGTCGACCCCTCTCTGTGATAAATTCAAGAAATGTTGCCTGTCACCCAGTCTAACCCAACTCATTGACTCTCCCACTAGACCAAACATAAACTGTCCTGAAAAATCTTCCATCTTAGACTGGTTTCTAACAAATATGCCTCACAAATTCCCTGGTACAGTTGTATTCGCTGAAATTTTGAGTGATCATTGTGTAATAGCGGCTCTCAGAGACATTAAACTTCCAACTTCTAAGCCCAGATTAATTCAAAAAAGGGATTTGAAACGTTTTTGTGAAAAGTCATTTCTCTGGGATCTATCTCACTTTGACAGGCAGCATCTTCTTCTTTCGGCTTTTCCCTTTTCAGGGGTCGCCACAGCGAGTCATCCTCCTCCACCTCACTCTGTCCTCCGCATCCTCTGTCCTCACTCCAACTACCTTCATGTCCTCTCTAACTGCATCCATATATCTCCTCTTTGGCCTTCCTCTGTGTCTTTTTCCTGGCAGCTGCATTTCTAACATCCTTCTACCAATATACCCACTGTCCCTCCTCTGGACATGTCCAAACCATCTCAGTCTGGCCTCCCTAACTTTATCTCCCAGTTGTTCAACATGTGCTGTACCTCTGATATCTCATTCCTGATCTTATCCATCCTTGTCACTCCTAAGGAGAACCTCAGCATCTTCATTTCTGCTACTTCCAGTTCTTTCTCCTGTCTTTTTGTCAATGCCACTGTCTCCAGACCATACAACATAGCTGGTCTCACCACTGTCTTGTAAACTTTTCCTTTGACCTTTGCTGACACCTTTTTGTCACAAATCACTCCTGAAACTTTTCTCCATCCGCTCCATCCTGCCTGGACTCTCTTCTTCACCTCTTTACCACATTCCCCATTTTCCTGGACAGTGGACCCCAAGTACTTGAAGTCCTGCACCTTTGTGACCTCTGCTCCTTGTAGCCTCACTGTTCCACTGGCCTCCCTCTCATTCACACACATGTACTCTGTCTTACTACGGCTGACTTTCATTCCTCTTCTTTCAAGTGCATACCTCCACCTCTCCAAGTTCTCTTCCACTGTTCCCTGTTCTCACCACATATCACAATGTCATCTGCAAACATCATAGTCCATGGGGATTCCTGCCTGACCTCATCTGTTAGTCGGTCCATCACCAGAGCAAACAAGAAGGGGCTCAGAGCCGATCCTTGATGCAATCCCACCTCCACCTTGAAGCTATCTGTCACTCCTACAGCACATCTCACCACTGTCCTGCTGTCTTCATACATGTCCTGTACCAGTCTAACATACTTTTCTGCCACTCCAGATTTCCTCATGCAATACCACACCTCCTCTCTTGGCACCCTGTCATATGCTTTTTCTAAATCCACAAACACACAATGGAGTTCTTTCTGACCCTCTCTGTACTTCTCTATCAACATCCTCAAAGCAAAGATGGCATCTGTGGTGCTCTTTCTTGGCATGAAACCATACTGCTGCTCACAGATAGTCACCTCTTGTCTAAGCCTTGCTTCCACAACTCTCTCCCAGATCTTCATTGTGTGGCTCATCAACTTAATTCCCCTGTAGTTGCTACAACTCTGTACATCACCCTTGTTCTTAAAAATGGGAACCAGCACACTTCTTCTCCATTCTTTAGGCATTTTCTCACCCTCAAATATTCCATTAAATATTTGAGTCAAAAACCTCACTGCCATCTCTCCAAGACATTTCCAAACCTCCACTGGTATGTCATCAGGTCCTACTGCCTTCCCCTTCTTCATTCTTTTCAGAGCTTTCCGGACTTCACCCTCACTAATCTTTCCCACTTCCATGTCCACAGTCTGTATGACCTCCACTCTTCTTTCTCTTTCATTCTCTTCATTCATTAGCTCCTCAAAGTAATCCTTCCATCTTCCCATCACACTCTCCTCACTTGTTAGAACATTCCCATTCCCATCTTTAATAAGCCTAACCTGCTGCACATCCTTTCCAGCCTGATCCCTCTGTCTTGCCAATCGGTACAAGTCCTTCTCGCCCTCTTTAGTGTCCAGTCTCCCATATAACTCATTGTACGCCCTCTGCTTTGCCTTAGCTACTTCCCTCTTTGCTCTATGTCCCATCTCCTTATATTCCTGTCTCCTCTCTTCAGTCCTCTCACTGTCATATTTCTTCTTGGCTAATCTCTTTCTTTGAATGGCGTCCTGCACTTCACTATTCCACCACCAGGTTTCCTTATCATCCATTCTCTGTCCAGATGACACACCAAGTACCTTCCTACCTGTCTCTCTAATTACTGTTGCTGTAGTAGCCCAGTCACTTGGAAGCTCTTTCTTACCACCCAGAGCCTTTAACAGCTCATCTCTGAATTTCTCACAACATTCTTCCTTCTTTAGCTTCCACCATTTGGTCTTCTTCTCTGATTTTACTCTTTTTCTCTTCTTCGCAACAACAGTCATTCTACACACAACCATCCGATGCTGTCTGGCCACGCTCTCCCCTGCCACAACCTTACAGTCTCCAATCTCCCTCAGGTTTCCTCTTCTACACAGAATGTAGTCGACCTGTGTACTCCTTCCTCCACTCTTATAGGTAGGACTGGAAAGCACCTTGCATGGTAGTCTGCTGCTACCGGTGTATGAATGTGTATAGCATTCAATGTGTGTAGCACTTTGAGATTTTCACTAATGAAAAGTGTGTTATAAATTGAATTCATTATTATTATTATTATTATTATTATTATTATTATTATTATTATTATAGGTCACTCTATGTTCCTCCCTCTTTTGGAAATAGGTATTGACTATAGCCATTTCCATTCTCTTGGCAAAATCCACCACCATCTGTCCTTCCTGGTTTCTTTCCTTGACACCAAACCTACCCATCACTTCCTCATCCCCTCTGTTTCCTTCACCAACATGTCCATTCAGGTCTGCTCCAATCACCACTCTTTCCTCCCTGGGAATACTCTCTATCACTTCATCCAAATCTTTCCAAAATGTATCTTTCTCCTCCCCATCACATCCAACCTGTGGAGCATAACCACTGACTATGTTTAGCATCAGACCTTCTACTTCTACCTTCAGACACATCACCCTATCTGACACTCTCTTCACCTCTACTACATTCTTTGCCAACTCCTCCTTCAGGACCACCCCTACTCCATTTCTCTTTCTATCCACACCATGGTAAAACAGTTTGAACCCTGCTCCAATACTGCGAGCCTTGCTGCCCTTCCACTTGGTCTCTTGGACACATAAAACATCTACCTTTCTTCTCTGCATCATGTCAGCCAGCTCTCTACCTTTGCCTGTCATTGTCCCCACATTTAGAGTTGCAACCCTCAGTCCTACATTCTTCACTTTCCTCCTCTCCCTCTGTCTCCTGACACGTTTCCCTCCTCGGGGTCTTCGACTAACAGTAGTACAATTTCCGCCGGCACCCTGTTTGTCAACAGCACCGGTGGCGGACGTTGTTAACCCGGGCCTCGACCGATCCGGTATGGTTTCACTTTGATGAACTCGCATTATGGTTTTGGCAAGTGTTTTACATCGGATGCCATTCCTGACACAACCCTCACCATTTACCTGGCCTTGGGACCGGCACAAGAGATACACTGGCTTGTGCTTCCTAGTGGCTGGTTTTTGGCTGGCAGCATATTCTATTAAAATAGTTTAATTTCTTTTGTAAAAAAAAAACATGCTCCTTTTTGTCAGTTCAGAATAAAGGGATGCAACAGTCCCTGGTTTACTCCTGAACTAGCTGACCTCCTGCACAGGAGAGACCAGCTCTGTGCCACAGTGAGAAAATCTGGCTCAAAGACTGATTGATTGAATTTTCAACAGCTGAGGAATTAATGCACAACTGCCATCAAAGCTGCAGAAACGTAACTATTTCTTATCTCAGATCTCCAAAAATCTAAATGACCCTAAAAGATTCAGGAAAACCATCAATCATCTGACCTCCCATCACAACTTAACTCTGTTCCTGTGTCAAATAAGCATAAGATCCTGAACGGTTTCAACAAACATTTTGTTGCTTCTAGTTCATTATTTGACACAGTTACAAATGGAAAATCAGCCACTTCATCTAATAATCAAACTTCTACAAATCAAATCCCTCCTACAAGTCAATCCTCAGTTAATCACACCTTCTCTTTTTCTCCGTTCTCAGTCAGTGAGGTAAATAAACTGTTAAATGATCTTGATCCTAAAAAATCTGCAGGTCCAGATGAACTTCCACCTTATTTCTTAAGGCTGGCTGCTCATATCATCACAGTCCCTGTGACCCACATCTTTAATCTGTCCATAAGCCAAAACTCCATTCCGGATGCTTGGAAAACAGCCTTTGTTCTTCCTTTGCTGAAGGGAGGTGACCCCACCTCACTGAACAACTATCGACCAATCTCTAAACTCTGCATTTTAGCCAAGGTTCTAGAAAAACTGATAAACTCTCAGATCAAAAATTATCTGGACTCATTTAACATCTTACCTCTCCATCAATCTGGTTTCAGGAAACAACACAGCACAACGACTGCTTCACTGAAGGTTCTGAATGATGTTGTTGAAGCATTGGATGCTAAGGATTATTGTGCTGCACTTTTCTTAGACCTGTCTAAAGCTTTTGACACTGTGGATCATAACATCCTGTGTCATAAGCTCTCAGAAATCGGTTTCTCAGATCACACCAATGGTTGGTTCGCTAACTATCTTTCCGATCGGAGGCAATGTGTTCAACATAATGGTACTTCTTCCAGTTATTTAATCGTCAACAATGGTGTACCACAAGGCTCAGTCTTAGGACCCACCCTCGTTAAAATCTACATAGGTAATGTAGGTCAGAGCATCCTTACATTTCTATGCTGATGACACAGTTGTTTATTGTTGAGCTAAAACAGTAGCTAAGGCTTTCCAGCTTTTGCAATCCGCTTTTGACATCATCCAGTCAGATTTGTTCTGTCTCAAACTTGTCCTAAATGCTGATAAAACCAAAGGGATGTTTTTTTCAAATAGGAAGTCGGTCCCAGCAGTTCTTCCTCTGATTTTATCCTCAAATGGTGTCCCAATTGACTTTGTTGATTTCTATAAATATTTGGGTATCTTGGTCGACTCGCATCTCTCTTTTAAACTCCACGTGGAAAACTTAGTAAAGAAACAGAAAGTTAAATTGGGTTTCTTTTTCAGAAACAGATCTTGTCTAACTCTGAATGTTAGGAAACACCTTGTAACTGTGACTTTCCTTCCCTCCATTGATTACGGTGACATTCTCTACATGAACGCTCCTACAAGCACCCTGCAGATCTTAGATCTTATTGCTGTTTTTCTTTTACATTTTATTGTTGGATGTAACTGGGACCCTGTGTACATAATCTCGTTTCATCACATGTACCACATGTGGTGCGAATGACAATAAAGAATCTCTGACTCCGACTCTCTCTGACTCAGATGTTGGAGGCTGTCTATCATGGTGCACTAAGATTCATAACTGACTGTGATTATCATACCCACCACTGCACCTTGTATTCACTGGTTAACTGGACATCATTAGCTTCATGCAGACTCTCCCACTGGTACATTTAATCTTTAAATCACTTCTTGGTCGGCTGCCTTCATACATCTCCTCCTACATGTCTCTGCATGAGTGCAGCTACAGCGTGCGCTCTCAGGACCTTATTACCTGCAGTGTTCCCTCAGTGCGGTCTGAACTTGGCAAAGGGGGCTTCTCTTACTCTGCTCCTGTTTCCTTGAATATCTTACAAAAAGATCTGAAGATCTCAACCTTGACCTCTCTAAGTGACTTTAAACATCTGTTGAACTCCTGGCAAGGACCAATGCAGACATGATCCTGTTTTTAGTTTTCTACATTTTACTTATATCTAGCTGTTTTGCTACTTTTTAGCCATCTTATTTTAATTTATTTAAAGGAGACCACATATAGGTATTTAAAATTTTTATGTTATGTCTGTGTGCTATCTTGACAATATTAATTCATTTTAATACACAAAATAATTCTTAGATAATTAATTATACCCTTTTTAATTCTGCCATTTTTAACTTTCGTTTTGAACGACCGGTTTCTTGAAGTCCACGCCCTTCAACGATCTGTTTACGCCCTCTGTAACAGCCAGTATCTGTAATGTGTTGTTGTTTTAAAATTAGCTCTTTTTTTATTACTCATTTGACTTACTGTTAGTGTTAGCTTAAGATAACTTACCGAAACCCGTCTGAGCGCGCCGCAATTAGCTGCTCCTTTTAGCATTAGACCTCCCGAATCCGAAGCTAATGTTAGCTTGTTCCTCTTCCGGTGTTCGCCAGCTCCGCTCGTTGCACGCGGAGATTTTGGGAGTTATCGCTGTTCCAGTCAAGACAACACAAAGTTCACCAAGTGTCTCCCGTAAATTAATCCGTAAGGAGAAGGTCCTCGCTGCTGTGAGGCTGCTGGGACGCTGCAACGAGGCTGTACAATTGAAGCTCCGCTCCATCCGCCAGAAGCAGTGTCCCGTTGCCGCCGGTCCCTACGCCGGGGGTCCGCTCGTTTAATTTTTGCCGGCTGCGCGTTGGGAGCGATCGCAAATACACTAAAAATTGAACTAAAACATAAAAATAACAATTATACTTTATTTATAAAGCCATTTAAAAAAACCACAGCTGCAACAAAGTGCTGTACACATGAAATTAAGAACATATAAACAAAAGATGAGATGAAATCATGAAAAACAACAGTCATGTGTTTAATACAGAAGTGGGTTGAGCCTAACCAGGGGTTGCTAGGTGAGGGGCTGGACTCAGGTTTGAGGTGATTGGCTACGGCTTGTGACGTCAATAACTGCAGGAAGTGTGAATCCAGGTGTATTTATCAAAAATAAATAAATCTACTTAGAGTAAATAAACCACTGGGTGCATTTTTTTGGCACAAGGACTGTTTTTTTATGAAGTAAATACCCAAAGTTGAGTAAAAAAAACATTAAAAAGTGAATTTTGCATCTGTGGTCCCCTTTAAAAAAATCTGTATGCCTCTCTTATGATTGTCTATTGTTGTCGCTGTTATTCTTTGTTGAAATCAGGTCTCTCTTGTAAATGCGTCCTTGAGGCTCAGTGGGATTAACCTGTCTAAATAAAGGTTGAATGAAAAATCTCCAGCTGGTGGTGACAAGAAAACAAACTATTCAAGGGATCCAGCTGAAGATCAGATGATTAAAAATTGATCATATGTAATCAGTTTTATATAACCCTCAGTTTCCATTCATTGTGTTTTGATGATCTAAATAAAAACAAGTGGAAGGGATGGAAAAAAATGTTTTTTGTAGAAAGGTTACAGTGACAAGTTAGGACAACATAAAGCAAAGAGGACAAACTTACTGAAGATTCTGTAGTTTATGTTCTTTGTTTTGATCCTCTGCCCTCAGTTTGTTGAAGTCTGACTGAAGCTTTCTATTTTCAAGCTGCAGAGCCTGGTTCACACTGACAAAAACAGAATACAGTCTTTAATGCAACAATTAAACTAAATATATTGTACATTTAATGTAACAAAAAACTAAAAATATTGTGCATTTAATGCAACTATAAAACTAAATATATTGTGCATTTAATGCAACTATAATACTAAATATATTGTGCATTTAATGCAACTATAAAACTAAATATATTGTGCATTTAATGCAACTTTAATACTAAATATATTGTGCATTTAATGCAACAATAAAACTAAATATTGTATTTTGTGCATTTAATGCAACTGTAAAACTAAATATATTGTGCATTTAATGCAACTATAAAACTAAATATATTGTGCATTTAATGAATCTTTAATACTAAATATATTGTGCATTTAATGCAACAATAAAACTAAATATTGTATTTTGTGCATTTAATGCAGCTGTAAAACTAAATATATTGTGCATTTAATGCAACTATAAAACTAAATATATTGTGCATTTATTCATTCAAATCTGTATGCCTCTCTTATGATTGTCTATTGTTGTCACTGTTATTCTTTGTTGAAATCAGGTCTCTCTTGTAAATGAGTCAATTTAGTATCTTCATCATCTTGTAAATGAGTCCATTTAGTCCATTGAGTTGCATTTAATGCAACTATAAAACTAAATATATTGTGCATTTAATGAAACAATAAAATTAAATACAGTGTATTGTATATTGTGCATTTAATGCAACTGTAAAACTAAATATATTGTACATGTAATGCAAATATAAAACTAAATATATTGTGCATTTAATGCAATAATAAAACTAAATACTGTATATTGTGCATTTAATGCAACTGTAAAACTAAATATATTGTGCATTTAATGCAATAATAAAACTAAATACTGTTTATTGTGCATTTAATGCAACTATAAAACTAAATATATTGCGCATTTAATGCAATAATAAAACTAAATATTGTATATTGTGCATTTAATGCAATAATAAAACTAAATATTGTATATTGTGCATTTAATGCAACTGTAAAACTAAATATAGTGTGTATTTAATGGAACTATAAAACTAAATATAGTGTGTATTTAATGCAACTATAAAACTAAATATATTGGGTATTTAATGCAACAATAAAACTAAATATATTGTGCATGTAATGCAACTATAAAACTAAATATATTGTGCATTTAATGCAACTATAATACTAAATATATTGTGCATTTAATGCAACTATAAAACTAAATATATTGTGCGTTTAATGCAAGAATAAAACTAAATATTTTATAGTGTGCATTTAATGCAACAATAAAACTAAATATATTGCGCATTTAATGCAACTATAAAACTAAATATATTGTGCGTTTGTTTATGTTTATGTTTATTAAATTTGTTCATTTTTTAACAAAAGAAACAATACAAGACAATCCCATAAATGATAATGTACAAAATATTTAAAAAAAATGCAGGAATAAAACTAAATATTGTATACTGTAGTGTGCATTTAATGCAACTACTGTATTGAACTAAATATATGTAGCCTTTAATGCAACAATAAAAGTAAAGATATGGAGCGTTTAACACAAATATATTAAAAGCTAAAGTGATGATCAGGATATGTTTTAACCCCAAACAAAGGAAAACAGTCAGTTATCGCCTCGTACTCTTTGAGGTGGTCAAAATCTCTCCGTTTCTGCTCGATCTCATCTCGGAGTCGACTCAGCTGTTTCTGATGAACTTCTCTGTGGTTTTCCATTTGTTCCTCCAACGTTCTCTGCAGAACACAGAGTAACTTCAGAAACACTGCAGGATTCCTGCTCAGACACATCAGAACCTCACATGTTCAGAACAGAACGAGGACCGTTGGTTGATACTGCCTGCCTGGTTCTCCATGATGATGAGGGTGATAATGATGATGACGATGATGATGGTGAACCAGCAGGGTATTTGCAGTTTAACTTTTGAGACTTGCTTTGATGACAGTTTGTTTCTGATGATGAAACATCAGAACTGATGAGAACCCCTGTGGTCCAGACTCTTCAGGTTCAGGGTTAAGCCTTAGCCGGAGAACCTGATTCGCCTGAGCTGCTTTTAACTACAGCTGACATTAACAGAGATCTGATGTGGGGTTGTGAGGTGGGATACATGAATAAGACCATCAGAATCCCTGCAGACCTCAAGAACTCATCATCGGGCTCCCTGTGGAACATGTGGAACCTAGATAATCTGACTGCTGGTGTCTACCTTCATCTCCACAGCATCCTTCAGTCTGCTCATGTGTTCCTTCTCTTTATCCATCACTGTCACCTCGTGCATCTGACCTGAAAACACAAAGAACATCTTGAGTTTGGGACTGCCCCTGCAGCAGACTGGTCAACCCGTAGCCCCGTGGGCTGCTGGACTGGTCACCAGTAATGCGTAGCGCACCAGTAATACGTTGTCTGACTGGCCTGTTCGTCTGAACTGTGCAAACATCACGAACGCCGCCTAAAGACTGAAGCAGCTGCAGCTCACTCAGAGTGTCGGCTGATGTTGATGTGGCAGCCATCTTGGATTGGACTCACTCCAAAAGTTAATTGATTGGAGATGTACCCCTAATTATTACTGACTGAATGAGTATCCAATGTTATATGATCCAAATAAGATCCAAATTTAGTAATATCACATGTGGAGTGCCTCAGGGCTCAGTACCTGGACCCAGGTTATTTAATTTGTATGTAAATGACTTGGTTAATGTGTCAGACTTTTTTAGATGTATTTTATTTGCAGATGACACAACATTTATTTGTAAGGATGATGATACAGAACAAATGCAGGAGTTAATACAGTCAGAATTTGTGAAAATCCAAAATTGGTTTTGTCTGAATAAGTTATCATTAAATCTGGATAAAACTTATTACATGATACACAGCAACAGAAAAACAAATGTTCATGTTCCATTTTTGGTAGATGGAACTGAAATTTGTAGAGTTAGTGAGGTTAAATTTTTGGGTGTTATTATTGATGAGAAATTAACATGGAGACCTCACATAAACAATTTGAGAACAAAAATATCTAGATCGATAGCAGTTCTGTATAAAGTAAGAGAGTTATTCACTGATAAAGCAATGTTTATGTTGTATAATGCAATAGTTGTTCCTTATTTGGTTTACTGTATTGAAGTCTGGGGTAAAGCGTGTAAAACTATAACTAATCATTTGTTCATTTTACAGAAAAGAGCTGTACGAATTATTATGAAAAAATCTATAGATACCCATCGACTACTTTATTTTATCAACTGAAAATTCTGAAGTTCTATGATTTGGTAAATTATATCATGTTGTTGCTTATGTATAAGGCACATAAGGGCATGTTGCCCGTTAATATTCAAACAAATTTTGTTAAAAGAGAGAGTGTATATTTTCTTAAAGGAATTGAGATGTTTGTGAAGCCTTATTTTAGTAGTACATGTAGTTTGAAGGAACGATCCACAATAATTCAGGGAATAGGATTGTGGAATGGTTTGGAAGATACCGTTAAAAATGCCAGATCACTGTATACATTTAAGAGACTGATAAAGACGAGTTTCTTGGAAGAATATGGAAATCGTTAATATATATCTACTTAAGTTGTTGTCTGATTTGATTAAGATGTTTGAGTTTTTATGTTTTTAATTTAGCTAGATTGTTATTGTCTTTGTGAATTACATTTTTATAAATAATTTATTTACATTAGAATTAAGTAAAAAGGGGCAGTTTTCATAAGACTAGTTCTTCTTCTGCCACCTTTCATTTTATTTTATTTACATTTTTTTGATTGTATTGTAATGTGTATATATTATGTTTAAAAAAACAAAAAAAGTGAACCTAATTAAAAACCTTGTAACAAAAGCATAAATCATNTATATTGTTTAGTTTTTTTTATTGTCACGTTTTTAAATGAAATGAATAAAAAATTTCAACAACAAAAAAGAGATATTTTGCTAATACAGAGACAGGGATGACTTCAACAGCTACAGTCGCACCATATTTGCAAACTTTCTGAGTTACAGATGTTTTTGAAGGACGTTGAGCTGTGGCAGCCACACAGGCAGAAACACAAACGACTGCCTTTGCTTTTTGGCAGCGGGCCTTGATTGTTGCTTGTGATCCTCGGGGTGCACGAGTCGTGACACACCTTGAGCGTGAAGTTTGGCCATCTCCTCCATCAGAGCGTCCTGACTCTCCTCCAGCTGCCGTTTCTTCTGCTCCACCTTCTGCAGGTCGTCAGCCAGAGACTCCAACTTGGCCCGAAGCTGCACAACAAACAGGAGGAGAAGCAAACGTTTAAAAAGCAGCCTTCAGGTTTAATTCTGAACCTCCTCACACGACGTGGTTGCACCACGGTCTGTTCGGATGAATGCAAATCACCACAGCTGTTGTTTCACAGAGACTGCTCTACCTGTGAGACCAGCAGCTGGTGGCTGCTCAGCTCCCGCTCGTTGGCCTCCATCTTACAGGTGTTCTCCGTCAGGCCGACCTCCAGCTGTTTGCTGCGGTTCACCAGAGATTTGACTTCAGACTTCATTTTACTGACGTAGAGACGAGCGGTGGTGAACTCCTCCTCCATCACTCCACTCACCTCGGCCATCTGACCTCAGAGGGACATCAAACTGTAAAGCTGAATTCATTCTGAACACTTTCTACTGTTGTTACTTCCAACAAGTGTTTCATGTGGAGTGCCACAAGGTTCTGTACTTGGACCTAAGTTGTTTATTTTATATGTTAACGATTTGATGAATGTGTCAATCCTTAGATGTGTTCTTTTTGCTGACGATACTACTTTCTTTTGTTCGGGTGATGATTTGGAACATATGATCGACTTGATGAATAGGGAGTTTGTTAACATACAGACTTGGTTTAATTTAAATAAGTTATCGTTGAATATTGATAAAACAAATTATATGATTTTTAGTTTAAAAAAGACAACTACAGTTTTTCCTTTTAAAATTGACGGTGTTGAAATATGTAGAGTTAGTGAAATGAAGTTTCTGGGTGTAATCATTGACGATAAATTGTCATGGAAACAACACATAAATTGTGTTAAAACCAAAATATCCAAATCCACAGCATAACTATATAGGGTAAGGGATTTTTTTGAATGATAAAGCCTTGTGTTTGCTATATAACACAATTGTAGTACCACATTTAATTTATTGTGTTGCTGTCTGGGGAACAGCGTGCAAAACTTTAACAAAGCCTATTTTTATCTTACAAAAAAGAGCTATTAGAATTATAACAAGAATGCATTATTATCACCCAACAAGCATACTATTCTGTAAATTGAAACAATTGAAGTTTTATGATCTGGTGGAATATAACTTTTTTTATTAATGCATAAAGCACAAAAACACAAACTACCTCTAAATATTCAAAAGCATTTTGTCAAAAGGAAAGGTTATTACAATCTTAAGGGAACAGACATTTTTGTTAAACCACAATATAGAACCAGTCTAAAGGGTCGGTTTACTTTAATACATAGAATAGATTTATGGAATGGTTTGGAAAACGATGTCAAAAAAGCTAAGTCAATGTCTTATATTTAAGAAAATGATTAAGAATAAATTCTTAAATATATATATATATATATATATATAAATGTAAAATTGCAAATGTACTATACTATAAATCGGCAATTGTTATGAGTTTTTAATTTTGTTCATGATAATCGTTGTTTGAATTGATTGTTGAATAGATTTTTGTTTTAAGAAGGGGCAGATATCATAATAATTTTTATTCTTCTTCTGCTTCCTTTCATTTTAAATCTGATTTTTTCTTTCTTCATATGCTTTGGAATTGTTTCTTTTGTGTTTTAAATTAGAAATTAATAAATTAATTTAAAAATAAAATAAAAACAAGTAGTGAGAAGCATTTCTCCAGATCTAACATGATGTCCAACACTCGTTCAAGTGTTTTTGTGGAGAAGAGAGTCTTACAGCTTTGAGATCGGTGGTTCCGAGGACGCTGCCAACTTCACTGAGGTCTCTGAGCAGAAGATTGAGGATCTCTGCAGACCTCTTCTTATGGTGAGAGCTGAGGTCCTGAAGGGCAGAGAGCTCCCTCTGAGCTGCCTCCAGACCTGCCTGGAACCACAGAGCAACACAAGAACTTCAACCAGCACCCTTCCATTGCAACATTACTCTGTGAATGTTTATGAAGCATTTACTCCGTAATGTGATCCATTTTTATTCCTGTACATTTTTCAGCATCTTTCTTGTTCCACAATTTTTGTTCTATTTCAGCAAGTCATGAATTAGAACGTTCGGCTCTTTCAGGACAATCCTGCTGGGACTTTTGGTATTGGTTCATCTTTAGCTTTTTGAAACATTTAGCCTTTTCTGCCATTTTTTCCTCATAGAAAATGAATTGAGCTAATTTTACATCCTTCAACTCTTTAGATGTGTTTACAACCTTTTACTGCTCCTTTCAACATTTTGTTCTGCTTCAGCTTCTTTCAGCTTCCTGCTGCAAATTTAAACAGTTTTCAGCTACTGTCAGCTATATTTTTGTGCTTCTAACTTATTTCTGCTAATTTCAGCTTTTTCTGCTATTTCAGCTACTATTTAGCTGTTTCATGCTAATTTTAGATTTTTCAGCTAATTCCACTTTTTTTGCACTCATTTACCGGTAAATATTTTTCAGTCTAATTCAGCAAAAATGTGCTTTCTCCACTTCCTTCTAGTAATTTCAGCTTCTTTCTGCTCTTTAGCTACTTTTCAGCTGATCTTTGCTCATTTCAGCCTTTTTTCCTGATAATTTCTACATTTTTGTGCTCATTTATGCTTCTGCAGTCTAATTGGGCCAACATGTTCTTTCTGCTTTATTCTGGTAATTTAAGCTTGTTCTACCTTTTCAGCTTCCTTTTTAGCATTTATTTAGCTAATTTAAGCTGTTTTCAGATAAAGTCAAGTTTCTGTGGTAATTTCTGCTACTTTCTGCATTTTCTTTCTACTAAGTTCAGCTTCTTATGCTCCTTCCGCATGCACGGAAAAAGAACTACCGCACCCTGCCATTTCAGCTTTTTTTCTGCTAGTTTTAGCTTTTTCTGCTATTTCAGATACCGTTTAGCTGTTTTTGCTCATTTTATATTTTTCAGCTATTTTCACATTCTTTGAGCTCATTTCAGCTCTTTCCACTTATTATGATAGGTTAAGCTTCTTTCTGCCTTTTCAGCTACTTTTCAGCTGGTTTCTTGCTAATTTCAGGGGTGTGGGGTGGGGGGGTTAACCTGAGATCCTAATGCCGGGTACACACCAAACACGTTTTGAGCGGCCAAGACAGCCAGTTTACATGCAAAGTCTATGGTGGCCGCGCATCGAGGAGCGGCGCGGCGCGTTTTGAACAGTTTGAGCAGCACGGCAGGGTGCGGTAGTTCTTTTTCCATGCATGCGGCACGTTCAGAGCAGCCGCTGCTCGAGTTCAACAAATTGAACTTTGACCGGCGGACTTCCGGCTGAATGGCGGTGGGATAAGTTGTGTTCAGGTGCGCTCCTGCGGAACTGGCCTGTTTTCCAACTAATGCCTGGCACTTTCTTCCGATTTTGACCGCAAACAATAGACAACTTACACATTCAACGCATATCTCCTGTTCATCGCCAAAATGCCACCAAAGCCTGCTAAAGGACCTAAAGGAGTAAGTTCGATCGAAGCTCACCTGTGGCCTGCTACTCGTGGCGGAACCTCGAGCTGTCCTGGGTCACCTCCTCCGTCTAAAGCAGCAGCTGCCGCTACAGTTTGTGACGTCGGCAGCCTCAAACAGGAGCTGCTGGTGGCTCTCCGAGAGGACTTTACTGCTATAATTAAAGCAGAATTCCAAGCCGCTCTGGGTGAAAGTCTCTCGTCGATCAACGCCGAGCTGTCCGCCTTCAAAAAGGAGCTATCATCGGGGCTAGCTGCAGTGCAGGAGAACTTCACGGGGCTAAAGCTAACGGTAGCAGAGGTGGAGAAGTCAGTCTCTACCTGCACAGATGACATCGTTAGCCTCCAGAAAAAAGTCGAGACCCTCACGAAGACGGTGGCACAGCTGGAGGATAAATGTGACGATTTGGAATCCCGGTCCCGACGTCAGAATATCCGGATTATCGGTGTCCCGGAGGATGACCCTTCATCGGCTACAACGGCTGCGGTCTCCCGGATGCTAAAGGAGGCCTTCGGCTTCGAGGAGGACCCGCTGCTGGATCATGCTCACCGCATCCCAGTACCCAAACCGAAAGCAGGCGAGCGGCCCCGTCCAATTGTGGCTAAGCTACACTACCACACGGACTGTGTGAAAATCCTGGCGAAGGCGAAGGAGCAGCAGCAGATCAAAGTGAACGGTACAAATATCTTTGTGTTCCCCGACTACACTGCCAGAACGGCTCGCGCGCGGGCCGCCTTCACTGAGTGTCGCCGCAAACTTCGCAACGTCCAGGGTGTTCGGTTCGGCCTGCTCCACCCGGCCCGGCTGAAGATCACGCATGAGGGAACCACACGAGTGTTCACGTCCCCTGAAGAGGCGAGTGTGTACATCGAGTCGATTGCAAAATGAGAAATATAATTAGTGTACTTTGTTTTACACTCAGGGAATGTCAGTATTATTAGTCATTATTATTATTATTATTATTCACGTTTAAAAACATAATCAGAGTGCTCTGTTTACACTCACGGATTTAATGGGTAGCAATAATAATCAGTGTGCCTTTTCTTTCATGCTCAGGGAACATTATTATTATTAGTTATTATTATTATTATTATTATTATTCATGTTTAAAAATATAATCAGAGTGCTCTGCTTACACTCACGGATTTAATGGGTAGAAATAATAATCAGTGTGCTTTTTTTTATTATTTTTTTCTCATACTCAGGGAACGTCAGTATTATTAGTAACTATTATTATTATTATTATTATTATTCATGTTTTAAAAATATAATCAGAGTGCTCTGTTTACACTCACGGATTTAATGGGTAGAAATAATAATCAGTGTGCTTTTTCTTTCATACCCAGAGAACGTTAGTATTATTAGTTATCAGTTAGTCATTCGTGTTTAAAAACATAATTAGAGTGCTTTGTTTACATTCACGGATTTAATGTTTAGAAATATAATTAGCCAGCTTTTTTTTCTTTCTTCTTTTATTTTTATTTTTTTTTCATAGTCGGGGAACGTTAGTATTATTAGTTATTATTACTATTCATGCTTAGAAATATAATTAGGGTGTTTTGTTTGCATCCACGGATTTAATGTTTATAATTATAATTACTGTGTATTGTTTGCATTCACGGTTTTAATGTTTAGAATTATAATCAGTGTGTTTTATTTACATTTAGGGATTTAATGTTTTGGATTATATGGTGGGCTTTGGTTCGCATTTGGGGAATGTTATTACTATTAGTTATTATTATTAACAATCACTGCTTTTTTAGTTGTTGTTTTTTTTTTGTTGTTTGTTTTTTAAAGAGTTCTTGCTCTTCCAGATTAGTGCCTATTACATATTTTAAATTTTCTTTTCATTTAGCTAGTTCTGTGGGAGTCACCTGGTACAGGTTGTGATGTGGTGCCATTTGACCGTAAGGACAAGTTTTCTAGTGACTCCTGTTGGAGTCTGCACAGTCCCTTCATCTGGGGAAGGGCCAAGTGCGAGGGGGGTTTTTTTTTTTTTTTTTTTTTTCTCCTGGGGTGTGGGCGGGGATTGGGAAGGATGGCAATATTTTACAACCCTTATTATGAACAACAGGTCACATGGCTGTTGATTTGAAAGCTTCCTCGACATCATCTGCTGTCAGATTCCTAAGCTGGAATGTTAAAGGTCTTAACAATCCGGTGAAACGGTCTAAAATATATTCTCATATGAAACGCCTGAATCCAGACGTAATATTCCTACAGGAAACACATTTGCAAAATTCAAATCAGGTCAGGCTTAAATATCCATGGATTGGGGAGATTTACCACTCGAGCTTCAACTCAAAAGCCAGAGGAGTTGCCATACTATTTAATAAGAATATTCATTTTACAGCATCAAAAATAATGAAGGATACAAATGGCAGATTTCTTATAATCGCGGGCTCTCTGTTCCATACTCCCGTTTTATTAGTGAACATTTATGCACCAAACTTTGATAACCCAGACTTTATAAACAATTTAGTAAGCACACTTCCATATCTTGACACTCATCTGTTAATTTTAGCTGGGGACCTGAATTGTGTTATGAACACATCATTAGATCGCTCTTCGTCTCGGCCCTGCACACAGTCTAATATGTCTAAATCTATTTTGGATTTTATGTCCCAAAATGGATATGTAGATCCATGGAGGGCACAGAATCCACTAACAAGGACCTATTCTTTTTACTCGCAGGTGCACCAATCCTATTCCCGTATAGATTATTTTTTTGTTGACAGCTCTTTAATGCAGAGAGTCACTTCTTCTGAATACTATCCGATTGTTATCTCAGACCATTCTCCTCTAAGCATTGATATAAACTTTATAAATAAACCCCGTTCTAGTCCTCGTTGGAGATTTAATAGTCTCCTGTTATCAGATGAGCCATTTAATAAATTCATCTTATCAGCAATTGACGATTTCCTAATGTTCAATAAGAGCGATACAATTTCTCCCTCACTATTATGGGAAACATTAAAAGCCTATATTCGTGGTCAGATTATTTCTTTTTCAGCTAATGTCAATAAAAATCTACGCACTAAGATATCAGAAATATCAACAAAAATTCAGAATATTGACAGGCAAAATGCCGTTAATCCGTCACACGATTTGCTGAAACAGCGACAGGATCTTCAAATGGAACTTGATCTTTTAACAACATCTGATGCGGAGCGTCTCTTAATCCGATCTCGAGCCACTTATTATGAGCATGGGGAAAAACCAAGTAGACTTTTGGCACATCAACTGAAACGAAAGGCTAGCTCTCACACAATATCGCAAATCAAGGATCGATCGGGCAACCTTGTCTCAGACCCTGTCTCCATTAGTGACACCTTTAAAAAATTCTACTGCGATCTGTATAAATCTGAACTACAAGCAGACTCAAACGAGCTACTCGCCTTTCTTCAGAATATTGACATTCCTAGGATAGACAAATTGATTTCTGACCAACTTGAGGCTCCCATTAAATTAGAAGAAATATTAGAGTCAATTAAGAATATGCAAAGTGGTAAAACACCTGGCTCGGATGGTTTCTCTGCCGAATTTTTCAAAAAATTTAAAGATAAGATAGCCCCTCTTCTTCTCGAGGTTTATAATGAGTCATTCGGGCGTGGCCTGCTACCTCCCACCTTGACTCAAGCTTCAATCTCTCTCCTGTTAAAGAAGGATAAAGATCCTACTGCTTGCGAGTCTTATAGACCCCTTTCACTCTTGAATGTGGATTTTAAGATTTTGTCCAAAATACTCGCAACTCGGCTTGAGACAGTTCTCCCTCTGATTATCTCACAAGAACAAAATGGATTCATCAAAGGTCGCCAGTTGTTTTTTAATACCCGTACAATATTGAACACAATTTTTTCAACTCATTCCCCCAAGTCTCCTGAAGTAATCATTTCTCTTGACGCCGAGAAAGCTTTTGATCGAGTAGAATGGGAGTATCTCTTTGCCGCTCTTAATAGGTTTGGTTTTGGAGAGAGGTTTGTGTCCTGGATCAAACTACTTTATACATCTCCTCAAGCATGTATTCTTACTAATTCCATCCAATCGGATTATTTTTCGGTGGGGCGTGGTACTAGACAGGGTTGCCCTCTTTCCCCCCTCTTGTTTGCGTTAGCCATTGAGCCTCTTTCTGTTGCCCTAAGATCCCTTTCTTCTTTTCACGGAATCATCCGCTCTGGCGTCGAGCTTAAACTGTCCTTATATGCAGATGACCTTCTCCTGTATGTTTCTGACCCATTATGTAGCCTTCCCCCAATTTTAAATACTCTGGAAAAATTTGGATCGTATTCCGGCTATAAAATTAATTCACTTAAAACCGAATGCTACCCAGTGAATTCATTAGCTTTAAAGCTTAAGCCTTCTGATATCCCTTTTAGGCTCAGTCCCTCGGGGTTTAGATATTTGGGAATTAATATTGCACGTACTCTGCCCTCGATGTTTTCTCAGAATTATACCCCACTAGTCTCCCAAATTGCATCAGACCTTCAGAGGTGGAACTCTCTCCCTCTTTCACTAATAGGCAGGATTAATATTATCAAAATGAATGTGCTACCTAGACTTCTGTTTTTATATCAAAACATCCCTTTGTTTCTGCCCAAACAGTTCTTCAGGTCCCTGGATCAGATGGTCTCTTCCTTTTTGTGGAATGGAAAGGCCCCCAGAATGAGACTTTCTTTATTACAACAGTTCACCACAAATGGTGGTCTTTCTCTACCCAATTTTACAATGTATTACTGGTCCTCGCATATTCATAAACTGAATTATTGGTTAAATTCACCGGATCTGATTTGGTGCAAACTTGAAGTTCAATCGATTTCTGCATCTTTTTCACCTGCCTCAATTATTTATTCATCATTACCAATTAAACTATCCTCTGTTACTACAAATCCTATAGTGCTTTCCACACTCAGGATCTGGTCACAATTTAGGTCCCATTTTAAATTTGTATTACCATCTAATAAAATGCCGTTATTAAAGAATCACATTTTCTCTCCAGCATCTACTAATGCTGCCTATAGAATTTGGCATGAGAGAGGTATTAGAACAATGAGAGACCTTTACGAAGATGGTTTGTTCCTTAGTTTTTCAGAATTGTCTTCTAAATTTAATCTACCCACTTCACATTTATTTCTTTATTTCCAAATTAGACATTGCGTTTCATCACGGTTTCCAAATTTTCCAACTTTGCCTAATGACCCACCATGGGTCGAATTCCTAGCTTTGAAGCCTAATCTGAAATCTCCTCTTTCTATTATTTATGGAAAACTTATGGCAATTGAGACCGACTCATCAGGTAAAACCAGAACTGCATGGGAACGGGAATTGGGTGTTGAACTGTCAGAGTCATGGTGGGATAAAGTTATTCTCAGCATACGCCAGAGTACACCATGTGCCAGACTACAACTAATACAGTTTAAAGTAATAAATAGAGTACATTTTTCAAAGTCCCGTCTATCAAAAATTTTCCATTCAATTTCAGATCAATGTGATAGATGTCAGGCCTCACCTTGCAACTTAAGTCATATGTTCTTCTTCTGCCCAAAATTACAAGGGTTCTGGAAATACTTCTTCTCCATACTCTCAGGAGTTTTTAAGATCCAGATTCAGAATGATCCACTTATTGCCATTTTTGGAGTTCCAGGGACCACACTTAACCTATCCCGCCAGCAGAGGGAGGTCCTAGCCTTCTGTTCTCTCCTTGCCAGGCGCTGTATTTTGCTCGCGTGGAAATCTCCCACACCTCCATCCACATCGCAATGGCTTAACACCGTAAGATCATTCTTGAAAATAGAAAAAATTTCATTAACAGTGAAAGGTAGTTCTGAAAAATTTACTTATAAATGGGCACCCTTTGTGTCATATGTAAAATCTTTGCCTTCACAACATACAGATTGATACCCTGATTCATGCTCAATGCACAGACTGATGGGACTAACTCATCACACTACCATGTGACTTAACTCTGAAGAATAAATGAATGGGTAAAACACTCGTTTCCTTTTAGTTTTTTGATGCCGTCCTATCCCCCCTCCTCCCCCCCTTTTTTTTTATTTTTTTTATTTTATTTTATTTATTTTTTTATTTTTTATTTTATTTATTTTATTTTTTTTATTTATTTATTTTTATTTATTTATTTTTTTTATT
>JBBPBX010020781.1:0-21268 GCA_038048925.1 Garcialebias charrua | reverse complement strand
ACTGTATTTTACCAAGCACTTAGTCTATCCTAAAACAGTACCCTACATAATTATCAAAAAACACATACATTTGGAGCCATAATGAAGGAAAAATAGTTATTTTCCTACTGGGAGCTGGTGGAGTCTTCATCCATCTGTTAGCATGTTAGCTTGTTGCTCAGCTGTAGCCTCTCTGCCTCGTAAACCTCTGGTCCAAACAATGAGATCTCCTGTACTTTTCCACTGAGTGCGCTGCTTCTGCCGTCAAAACTGGAAGTTGATTTTGTACAGAGTCATATATTTCTGAATTTATGGTTTTATTAATAAATTTAAAATAGAAAAAAAAAAAAAAATTGAACTTTGACCTACTTTGGCTGCTTGCCGCGTAGCAGCAACCAATCGGGAGAGACTCTGCTATGTGATGACGCAACGACGACGGGACGGAATTTAATACTAGTTAGGCACTTTTTTTGTATTATTGGTTTATTGTTCTAAAATTCGGTAGACAATAGTCACCTAAATACTGTGGCATACTGCTAACACTTGTCGGGTGAATTTTCTCTATATCAATGTTGTCTGACATGATCCCAACCTGAGACAGATGGACAGCCGTTCTGCTGCTGAAATTGCGGGCCTGTAGTTGGTGTCCTGCAGGGTGATGCGGCCAACAACGCGGGACAGCAGGTCGTCGAACTGGGCTCGCGTGACACGGAAGTACCGCTGAAAGCGATGCTCGTCTGCGCGCAGCTCCTGGATTAGATGGGGAAATTCACCAAAATGCTCCTCCCACTGCGCGTCTTCAGACGCGTTCGGTGTGAACAGACATCTGTTGACAAGCAGCCAACACCGCGCGTCTGGAGCGTTTTCGCTGCTCAAGACGCGTTTGGTGGGAACCCGGCATAATTTTGTGCTAATTTCTGCTTATTTAAACCTAATTCAGCAAATATAATAATAATAATAATAATAATAATAATAATAATGAATTTAATTTATAAAGCACTTTTCATTAATGAAAATCTCAAAGTGCAACAAAATTAAAGGTCAAATAAAACAAGTGATAAAACAAGTAAAACCAATAAAAGTATCAACTAAGGTCAAAGATAGAATCATGAGGAGGTAGAGTAGGCTCGCTTAAAAAGAAAGGTCTTCAACCCGCTCTTAAAGTTAACCAGTGACTGTGGAGCTCTCAGGCAGTCAGGAAGAGAGTTCCATAGGCGGGGGGCAGCCACACTGAAAGCCCGGTCTCCCATGGTCCTTAATTTGGTTCTCGGAATGTGAAGGAGATTACCATTCTGTGACCGTAGAGACCGGGTGGATGAGTATGGAACAAGAATATGTTTTTTTCTGCTTTCTTCTGCTAATTTTGCATTCAGTCTTTATTTGTACAGGTTAATTTAGGCGTTTTCTTTCATTTCAGCTAAATTTCAGCATGCTTTTTGCTAATTCAAGCTGTTTTTCAGCAAGTTCTTCTGCAATAAGCATCCAAACTGCATTTACGCTGGATATGCCATTTCTCTAGTTGACATTGTGTGGAGGTGATGTCGCCACTGCAGTTCTGTCTCCTTCTAACTGTTGTGTTTTTCACTTCGGTGTGTTACATTCAAAACTATTTAAAAGGTTAAAAACTCGTTGAGCTTTTAAATGTGACACGCTTCTTTGTGAATTGTGGACTCACCGTTTTGTGTGCGAGCTCCTGGTTCAGCTGCTCGTTGCATCGAGCCTTGTTCTCCGCCTCTTGACTCTTGTGGTCGTAGTTGACGGCGAGCTCCTCCAGTGCTTGTAGCACCTCCTTCACCTCCTCTTTGGCGGAGTCCCCGTCCCTCTGCAGGCGGGACAGTTCCTCCTGCAGACGCTCGTAGTCATGACGACAGGACGCCAGCAGCTGTAGAGACAGGACAGGTTAGATCAAGGGAGGGGGACAGGTGAGGACAGATGTGGAGTACAGGTGAACTGTAAGGACAGATGTGGAGTACAGGTGAACTGTAAGGACAGATGTGGAGTACAGGTGAACTGTAAGGACAGATGTGGAGTACAGGTGAACTGTAAGGACAGATGTGGAGTACAGGTGAACTGTAAGGACAGATGTGGAGTACAGGTGAACTGTAAGGACAGATGTGGAGTACAGGTGAACTGTAAGGACAGATGTGGAGTACAGGTGAACTGTAAGGACAGATGTGGAGTACAGGTGAACTGTAAGGACAGATGTGGAGTACAGGTGAACTGTAAGGACAGATGTGGAGTACAGGTGAACTGTAAGGACAGATGTGGAGTACAGGTGAACTGTAAGGACAGATGTGGAGTACAGGTGAACTGTAAGGACAGATGTGGAGTACAGGTGAACTGTAAGGACAGATGTGGAGTACAGGTGAACTGTAAGGACAGATGTGGAGTACAGGTGAACTGTAAGGACAGATGTGGAGTACAGGTGAACTGTAAGGACAGATGTGGAGTACAGGTGAACTGTAAGGACAGATGTGGAGTACAGGTGAACTGTAAGGACAGATGTGGAGTACAGGTGAACTGTAAGGACAGATGTGGAGTACAGGTGAACTGTAAGGACAGATGTGGAGTACAGGTGAACTGTAAGGACAGATGTGGAGTACAGGTGAACTGTAAG
The DNA here is from genome assembly GCA_038048925.1 of Garcialebias charrua. Taxonomy (NCBI): domain Eukaryota; kingdom Metazoa; phylum Chordata; class Actinopteri; order Cyprinodontiformes; family Rivulidae; genus Garcialebias; species Garcialebias charrua. The sequence goes on along the minus strand of JBBPBX010020781.1, from coordinate 18,672 downwards.
GACAGATGTGGAGTACAGGTGAACTGTAAGGACAGATGTGGAGTACAGGTGAACTGTAAGGACAGATGTGGAGTACAGGTGAACTGTAAGGACAGATGTGGAGTACAGGTGAACTGTAAGGACAGATGTGGAGTACAGGTGAACTGTAAGGACAGATGTGGAGTACAGGTGAACTGTAAGGACAGATGTGGAGTACAGGTGAACTGTAAGGACAGATGTGGAGTACAGGTGAACTGTAAGGACAGATGTGGAGTACAGGTGAACTGTGACTCTGACAGGTGTGAGACTCACCTCGTCCTGCTCCGTCAGCTGCTGTTTGAGCTTTTCCGATGTCTGACTGTGCAGGTTGATCTCATCGTCCTGAAACATGATTCAGCAGTTTTTTTTTTTTTCAGTATGTCATCATCATCATCATCATCATCATCATCATCATCATCATCATCATCATCATCATCATCCTCCTGCTGATGTTACAGGTGAGATGCACCTTGTCATCCAGCTGCTGGTACAGGTTTGTGATGAGCGTCTCATACTGAGTCTTCTCCTCTTCAGACAGAGGGGCGATGGGCGGGGCCAAGCTGTCAATCACAGTTGTTGTCTCAGCGCTGCTCTTCATGTTTCTCCTGCTCAGCTGCTCCTCCACAGGTACAGCTTCACCTGGACAAGTTCGGAAGAGACCAAAGACCACCAGCAGTTGGTAGATCTAACAAACACGACAATAAACCTCGAACGTTCAAGTTTACAAAATAAAAATAAAAATAGATAAATTTAAATTTTAAAGTTAAAAAAGCTTCATGTTCTTGTAAACATAGAAGATGTTTGTCAGAACTCTAAACTGTTGTTTAACATCTAATGAAGAACAAAAGCTCAGTTCAGTCCTTTCACTCATCAGGTCTCAATCCTCTTCATCAGAGCAGGAGGGAGGGAGGGATGTATGACTGGATGAATGAATTATGGATGAATGTATGCATAGATGGATGGATGACCAGAGAAAGATGGAATGGATAATGGATGATGGTTGAATGGTAGATGGATGGATGGATGGATGGATGATGGATGGATGGAAGATGGAATTTATAATGGTTGATAGGGAGATAGATGGATGACGGGTGGATGATGGATGGATGGATGGATGGATGGAAGATGGATGGATGACCAGAGAAAGATGGAATGGATGATGCTTGAATGGGAGATGGATGGATGGATGGATGGATGGATGGATGGATAATGGATGGATGCATGAATGGATGATGGATAGAAGATGGAATGGATGATGATTATAGATGAATGGGAGATAGATTATTGATGGATGGATGCATACATGGATGGATGCAGAGACAGATGGAAGATGGAATGTACAAAGTATGATGGATGATGGTTGAATGGGAGCTAGATGGATGATGAATCAGTGGATGGATGGATAGATGATGAATGATTGATGGATGCATAGATGGATGCATGATGGATGGAAGATGGAATGTATGATGGATGATGGTTGAATGGGAGATAGATGATGGATGGATGATGAATGGATGGATGGATGGATGAATGGATGCATAGATAGATGGCTTATGGATGGATGATGAATCAGTGGATGGATAGATGATGAATGATTGATGGATGCATGATGGATGGAAGATGGAATGCATGATGGATGATGGTTGAATGGGAGATAGATAGATGATGGATGGATGATGAATGGATGGATGTATGATGGATGTACTTTTTCCTGCATTCAGAACCAAGCAGATGTATTTGTATCAGTACACGTGTACACGTTACATCATTGCTTCTAATTTTGATACCAGACTGATGGGAGGTGATACTGGTACTGTACCACCACCTCCCATCATTCTGGTTGAAGAGCACTGAGGAGAACCTGAAGATCAACAGGACTTCAACCTTCAACACCATGATCCCCCAAACTCTGATAGACAAACTATCCACACTTGGACTAAGCCCCTCTATTTGTAACTGGGTCTTAGACTTCTTAACAGACAGACCACAGTCCGTGAAGATCCACAACTTCTCCTCCTCCACCATCACCCTCAGCACTGGCTCTCCTCAGGGATGTGTGCTGAGCCCTCTTCTGTTCACTCTGCTCACATATGATTGTATAGCCACACATCCAGGCTGTCATATTGTTAAGTTTGCAGATGATACAGCTGTGGTGGGATGCATCACAGATAATGATGAATCCAGCTACAGACAGGAGGTGGAACATCTGGAGAGCTGGTGCAAAGAGAACAACCTTCACATGAATGTGAAGAAGACGAAGGAGATGATTGTGGACTTCAGAAGGAACAAACACACCCACACCCCACTGTATATAGGTGGATCTGCGGTGGAGGTGGTCTCCAGCTACAAATACCTGGGTGTACACTTGAATGATAACCTCAGCTGGAGCAATAACACCACCAGCCTGATCAAGAAAGGTCATCAGAGACTCTACTTCCTCAGACGGCTGAGACGAGCCGGTCTGAGAAGCCCAGTCCTCACCTCGTTCTACAGGTGTGCAGTGGAGAGCGTCCTGTGCTCCAGCATCAACGTGTGGCATGGAGGCTGCACAGTTGCAGAGAGAAAAGCTCTGCAGAGAGTGGTGAAGGCTGCACAGAAGTCTGTGGGAGTCAGTCTCCCCACCATCACAGACATTTACACCTCCAGATGCAGAAAAAGAGCCACCTGCATCATGAAAGACCTCACTCACCCAGCACACTCACTCTTTGCACCACTCCCCTCGGGACGGAGGTTGAGGAGCATCAAATGTAGAACCACTAGACTGAGAAACAGCTTCTACCCTGAGGCTGTCAGACTCATGAATAAATAAATAATAAGAATAAACACTGCAAAATGTCACATCATACTGATACTGATCTGTTTCTTGTTGCTGCGTTCATCTGTGACCATCTGCTCATGTTCGTGCTGCTGTTTATAATGATGTTTTTCTACTACATTAGGGCTTAGTGTATTACTAGCTGATGATGTCTCTCTTAGTTAATCCTAGATGTTATTATTGTATTTCTCTTGCATTTGTTGTTGGATGTAACTGGGACCCTGTGTACATAATCTCGTTTTCAACACATGTACTACATGCGGTGCAAATGACAATAAATTCTCTCTGACTCTCTGACTCTGACTCTGACTTGTGGCAGCAGACCACCAAAAAAAAACCTGGTAGATGTTTCTGACCTTTCCTCCAGCGCTTCAGCTCGTTCTCCAGTTTCTGGATCACGACGCTTAGACTTAGGTTCTTTTCTTTCTCCTTCTCGTACTTCTTCTTCCACTCCTCAGCGGTCAGCTCCAGGTTCACAGAAACTGTGTTCTTTATGGTTTTAGCTCTGAAATACACAGAACAAGACAACTTCATCTTCACATGAGCGGTCTGAGAGAAGATTCTGGGTTTCATCCAGTTTCACAGTCGAGTTGACAGATTTACATTTTGAGGATGTGATCTACAACCACTCCTCTAAGGAACACTTCAACCAGCTCTCGTGGCACAGTTCTGTGAACATCTGAAGGTCATGGCATTGTTATCTTCTGGTTCTTGATATGTCCCTCAGCCTTCATCAGTTACCTGCTATAACAAACGGCCACTGATACATCAACCCGTCAGAGAGGACTGATGGACTCTACCTCTGTCCGAACATGAGGGTGGACTTGGTTTCGGCCTCGTTGTAAACAGACGGCGAGCAGCAGATGATGATGGTGGTTCGACAGTTTCCTCCCAAAGAGTCCTGTAGAATTCTGGTCATTTTACTGTCCCTGTATGGGACATGGGTTTTCTACAGACAGAAACATGAACCTTTGATCAACAACACATCTGGACTGAAGGGTCAAATCAAACACTCCTGGTTTTTCTCATCAAGAACATTTGGAACCATGTTTATCTTCATTCTGGGTCATAGTTTCATCTGTGAATGCTCTAGAAGAGTGTGCAGGGCAGGGGCGGCCGGCCAACAGGGGTCGCTAGGGCGCCGCCCCACTGGAGCTTCTGGACCATTTTACATTGAAGACTTTAAAAAAATAATGAAATAATAAAATTAAAATATTTCAAAATACATGTATATGCATATACGTATTTAGTTGTGTAGGATGAATATTTTATGAGTAATGATGAGTTATATTGTTTGTTTCAAAAAACGTTTTCTGATTGGTGACGTATTTCCTGTTTTGGGGGCGCATGAATCTTATCCATAGACTCTCGTTATAAATGGCGCATGCGCAGTTATTCCACGACGTTACAAAACAATGGGAAGATGCTGGGCGCAGTTTTCACCGCCCTGAACACGTCCAACGTGAGTTCTACCTACCGATCGCATGTTTCCGGCCGTTTATTTTTATTTTTTTATTTTTTTTTATTGTCTGGAAAATGAGCCGTGTGGTCAGTGACTCAAGCAGGCTTGCTCAGGTAAGTTTTAAATCATTGAAAGCCCTTTATCTAATGTCTATTTGCATTTCTGACTGATATACCTCTCAACTTTTAGATGGCTGTTTGTGAAAAAAGCCTTCAGCTGACTGTTTATTATAAAAGTGGCAACAGGTGAGTTTGTTTTTGGGAGCTAGCATGCTAATGCTAGCCTTTATCTAATGCTTATATTATTATATTACCATTCCTGACTGATATCCTCTCCACTTTTAGGTGGCTCTGTTTGTGATAAAAGCCTTCAGCTGACTGTTTATTCTAAAAGTAGCAACTGGTGAGGTTTTTTTTCTTTGTTTGTTTGTGGAGTTAGGTTGCCAGCGCAGGTTATTGGACTCTGATGGCTACATTTATTTTAATTTGCTTATAGAAAATGATCAAACATTAATAATTTTATATACTAAATGTCACTGGTGGTGTTTTACTATTTCTTAACACTGTATTGATCTGGAGAATGAAAACAAAGCCTCTTGCAAGTAGAAATGCAGCAATGTTTTAATCTCACTTATTTTCCTTTCTATAATTTATATATAATTTATTTATTTATATATTTTTTGTTTGTTCTTTGTTGTTTTAGTGAGTCAAATTGGCTCTTCTAATCCTGAGCATTTAATTGTTCTGTTGACCTTGTATTAATCTGCATTTGATTAAAAAAAAACTGTTTGAACTTGGGGAAAAAATCATTTTGGAGAAATAGCACCCCCTGTTGGACATATCACGGGCCGCCACTGGTGCAGGGTTGACTAAAGTACGTCTGAAAAAAATCTGAGATCTTTTAAGACTTCAGATCCAATCTTAAGTCTTACCAGAACTAGAACAGAACTGAACAGACACTTTGGACCTTATTCTAGAGTCTTCGCTGAAGAATCCAACCAGTTTCACGTGGTCTTTCTGAGCACTTGGTGGACACTCACCGTCCCTTCACTTAAAGCAGAGATCACGTTCCCCAGAGCAGATAGAGACTTGTTGATGTTCTTCGCTTCATCTAAAACAGAACCTTCTGCTCCAGTTTTACTCACCTGAACAACAACAAAAACAGGTGAAGCTTATCTTATCAGAACCTGTAGGACAAAAAAATCATCATGTAGGTGTCAGGAATAAAAGAATGGATACAAGATGAGTGAAGAAAAGGTGAAGGACAGCAGAAGAACAGATGGAAGTCAGATGAGGGATGGATGGAGGTCAGGTGAGGGGCAGATAGAGGTCAGGTGAAGGACAGATGGAGGTCAGGTGAGTGTTGAGTTTAAGTTGCATCAGATTTTGTCCCTCAAGACTAAACGACTGGAACGATAACTGATGATCTGGTCTCTGGACTCTTTCGGGCCTCCCAAATTAAATTTAGTGAAAAGAAGTGATGAAGATGTTGAGGAACAGGTGGCACCTTCTCACTGCCGGCCAGGTCAACCAGATAAAGTTTTCCAGACAGTTTCATCTCAGTCTCTACGTTCTCCTGCTTGATGTTGATCAAGAAGATGCTGTGACTGCGAGAGCTGTGCTCGTTCATGTCTGCAGAAGAAACAATGGAGAAGAACTCGGGTGGTGAATTCAGATAAGTAACAGGTGGACATGAAGCATACAGTTCTGTAAACCACTAGAGGGTGCACTACCTGCCCTACCTATTGTTTACTTTGTGACGTGGACAACTAACAGTTTGATCAAAAGTATGTCCAACTCGATCTGTGTCACACATTCTCTTTATATGAATTTATTTCATGATTAATGTTAATTTAGAAAACAATCATATAAAACAACTCAATTTTATAGAAGGAAAATAAAGTGGGTCTAGTTAATGATGATGTAAACATGACCTGAAGTCGGTCAGTAATATAGACTGATATAACAAGGTTGAGTCAAGTCCTCTGGACAGATTATTTTCTCTTAAAATGTTTCATTGTTTATCCAAAAGACTTCTTCAGTCTGCTGCTGGCAGCCAGAACTAGTTGGTCACATGTAAAAGGAGAGCCATCGGCCTAACAACTGATGATTAGTGTCCTAACAAGTGATCGTTAGTGCTCTGATGGCCGCTTGTTATCTACAGAGGGCTGAGTGATACTAGCAATAACAGCATTGTAAGAGGGGGACAGTTGGACACGGAGGCTCCACCCCTGTTTAATGATGGACAAGTTCTCTTCACAAAGATGGCCTCCTTTACTCCTCTCTCAAACAAATGTTCCTCTCTATCAAGGATGTGAACATCTTCGTCCCTGAATGAGTGACCTCTGGCGTGGGGATGAGTGTAGACCGCAGAGTCCTGGCCTGATGATGTTGCTCTTCTGTGCTGGTCCATCCTTTTGGCCAGTGGCTTTTTAGTTTCCCCAGTGTAAGACTGATCACAGTCCTCCTGGTACTTAACAACATTCACATTAGCCGGAGGACTGGATCTTTGAGATGAACTGGTCTTTGCCATTTTGTGTTTTGGGGTTTGAAAACCAACAGCCACCAGAGCGCCCTCTAGTGGTTTATACTAGAGCCCGACCAATGATGACGATACCGATATTAGGAGGGGCAAGGGACCGCAGATAACCAATATGATGGTTGAAATACTTTGAGCTTTATCCACCCCAAGAATCCAAGAAAACAGCCAGTAGAGAGGGGTTTGTTTCTTTAACGCAGTCGTTAGCAACCATGGAGCTAAGCAAATCAGATCCACGCTATGCGTAGTCCCACAGTAGGTTTACAAGCTGTGCACTGGTCATTAAAACTGTCTTCTTGTGTTCACATTTTCCGTCCTTTACCATTCACCATAAAGTCACAAGTATTATAAATATAAATTACGGTAAACAAAGAAATTATCTTCCCTGTCCATTGTTTAAACAGTCAGTCACGTATGGTGAAAGTCTAATTAGTATTGACCGCAGTGGCTTTTTTTTTCTTTGCAGATAAGTAAAGATTTCAGATAAACAATGCATTTCATTGAGGACGTCAAAGATAATGTTACTAACACTGAAATATTTTAACCGCTATGTTAGATTTATTATTCTGGATAACGTTTTACAAGACAATAGCATATTAATTATTGTTGATTTGTTTTATTTGTAAGTTTTTTTTTTTTATGTAAAGTATCTGTATAGTTTTTAGCATTTTTAGAGAGACACTTTCTAGAGAGACACGAACAGCCGGAAACAAATTCCTTGTGTGTGTCAACATACTTGGCCAACAAACCTGATTCTGATTCTGATCTTCTTCTTCTTTCGGCTTTTCCCTCTTCGGGGGTTGCCACAGCGAGTCATCCTCCACCTCACTCTGTCCTCTGTGTCCTCTGTCCTCACTCCAACTACCTTCATGTCCTCTCTAACTGCATCCATATATCTCCTCTTTGGTCTCCCTCTTTGTCTTTTTCCTGGCAGCTGCATTTCTAACATCCTTCTACCAATATACCCACTGTCCCTCCTCTGGACATGTCCAAACCATCTCAGTCTGGCCTCCCTAACTTTATCTCCCAGTTGTTCAACATGTGCTGTACCTCTGATGATCTCATTCCTGATCTTATCCATCCTTGTCACTCCTAAGGAGAACCTCAGCATCTTCATTTCTGCCACTTCCAGTTCTTTCTCCTGTCTTTTTGTCCATGTCTCTGTCTCCAGACCATACAACATAGCTGGTCTCACCACTGTCTTGTAAACTTTTCCTTTGACCTTTGCTGACACCTTTTTGTCACAAATCACTCCTGAAACTTTTCTCCATCCACTCCATCCTGCCTGGACTCTCTTCTTCACCTCTTTACCACATTCCCCATTTTCCTGGACAGTGGACCCCAAGTACTTGAAGTCCTGCACCTTTGTGACCTCTGCTCCTTGTAGCCTCACTGTTCCACCTCCTCCCTCTCATTCACACACATGTACTCTGTCTTACTACGACTGACTTTCATTCCTCTTCTTTCAAGTGCATACCTCCACCTCTCCAAGTTCTCTTCCACCTGTTCCCTGTTCTCACCACAGATCACAATGTCATCTGCAAACATCATAGTCCATGGGGATTCCTGCCTGACCTCATCTGTTAGTCGGTCCATCACCAGAGCAAACAAGAAGGGGCTCAGAGCCGATCCTTGATGCACTCCCACCTCCACATTGAAGCTATCTATCACAGATACCGTATACAGTACAGATGTCCCCAAAAGTCTATATGGGCCTAAAATATCAGCTAATACATCAGTCAGGGCTGTAGTTTATACAAATCTATGAGGTCATGTGACCAGAACACCCTCTAATGGTTTATAGAACTCTGCTTTAAACACACAGGTTGATGGAACAGAAAATCTGTCAAGTACTTTCTGTTTTTACTGCTCAGTCAGTACAACATGTGTTGGGGTAAGTGATACTTCCTTACTGGTGACAGCGACATGTCTGTTTGCTTTTCCTTCATCAATGATGTCCATCACCTCATCAGGACTGGAGACAAAACGTTCGGTACAACCCTGACACAAAACATAATAAACATAAAAACTTGTGAATGTAGTGCTCTGTAAACAATTAACATCAACTAAATACTAACCTCCGCTATGTACTGCAAAAAGGCTGCACCAAATATATTTTACTGGTACTGTAGTATTAATACTTTACACTCTGGGATGTAAGTACAGTACTGATACTGTAATACTAATGCAGTACTGATACCTGGTGTACTAAAACTATAATTTGGAATGTGAGTGTAGAACTGATACAATAATATTAAGAATGTAATACCTATAATCTAGTACTGATGTTTTAGTATTAAACCTTTATAATCTGATGTGATTGGAGCACTGATATTGCAGTACTGATACTGTGATCCTGATATTGTAGTACATAGTATATTTGCAGTGTACCTTGACGTAGGGAACCCTGTTTCGGTCCTCGTGGACGGCCAGGTTGGTCTTTGACACTGAAACAGAAACGTAGACGTTGGTCAAACGCTGTTGGGCTCTTTGAGTTTGGAAACGGGAGTTATGAGAAATGTCTCACCGTCCAACAAGTCACGAATTTTATCCAGATAAATTTCAAAATAAGAAACCTGCAGACGGAGAAGAGTACAAAAGGATTCATGAAAGGAAAACATTCAGTACAATGTTGTACTGCTACAGCTGTGCAGGACGTCTGACTTCAGCTTTGATTCTGAAAAAGTTGCTACAGTGTCCCAGAGGTCCAAATTTCCTTTAAATACAAAGCTATAAGAGTTTTCATCCTTTGGTGATTCACATCATTTTCCACAGTTTGTTTCGTTTGATCTGAATGGTAATGGTAAATGGAGCTTATTTATATAGCGCTTTCCAGCCCCCTATGAGGGGCCCCAAAGCGCTTTACAATACCAGCCATCCACCCATTCATACACACATTCATACACCGGTAGCGGCAGACTGCCATGCAAGGTGCTTTCCAGTCCTACCGGGAGCAACTCGGGGTTAAGTGTCTTGCTCAGGGACACAACGACACATGGTGTGGGGAACCGGGATTCGAACCGCCAACCTTCCGATCGGGGGATGACTGCCATTACCACTACACCACGGCCGCCCATGAAGGACATCATAAGTCTGATTGTTCTTTTTGTCCTTGACTAATTATGTTAATTATCATTAAAATCATTAAGATTGGAAACTAAATTCAAACAACAGCAGTAGCAGAATCTGCGATGCCATCGATGACATCATCACCTTAATGTGGAACTCCAGGTTCTCGTCCATGGAGTAGATGTGGTCGAAGATGTCTCTGGCGATTCTAGGGATGATACCCATCAGATGAGGGTCATGAAGGTTTCCCTAACCAACAACAAAAACAACAACATTAAAAGCACAAAAACAAACATTTTTCATCACTTACACGCCCACACTCACCTCCATGGTGTGAGTCTTTCCAGAAGATGTCTGACCATAAGCAAAGATGGTGCCGTTGTATCCTCCCAAAACATCTGAAACACAAAGTCACGTCCCAAAAATAAATAAAAGACACACAAAACAGAACAGAACATCCCCTAGGACCTAGAGTAGAGACCTAGAGAGCGAGTATCCCCATGTGTGTCCGCAGGTGTGGACATGATGGTGAAGGAAACAGAGATGAGGAAGTGATGGGTAGATTTGGTGTCAAGGAAAGGAACCAGGAAGGACAGTGTTTTAGATGTGTACTGTTACCCCACTAAGATACTAAGAACTGGACCTCGTACCGCAGACTGTAACAAAACCAGAAAGTGGATCCTGTACCACATAGAGTAACTTGGTGCTCAGGTGAGCTCACCTTTGACAATCTGCTTGGCGCAGGTGTCGTACACCTGGACCTGTTCCGAACTCGGAGGAAGGACTCTGTCAAACACATACGGCTTCCCCTGAAACGCAGGAAACACACCATCAAAACAAAAAAACTCAAAAGAGATGAGAACCCTACCAGAGCCCAGGATGTGTTCATGTGATATCAGCTAAAAACAATTTGTGTTTGTTCAGAATACATTTTAACTCCAGCTTGTCAAACTGAGTTAACTGCATCAGTAGTTCCTGTGATCCACCTGAGAACACCTGAGCTTTAAAGGTTTTATCAGACACACACAGACTCACAAAGGTCAACGTGAAATACAGAACAGGAAGTAATCAGCTAAGAGCTGGGTCAGTGGAGTAAATGTGTTTTTGATGGGAAAAGTTAAAGCTGTCCAACTGTCCCACTCTTATCCTGATGCATGCTCAATAATCCAGGTAGAAAAAAGTAAAAAAGTAAAGTCTGGTCCTCTGGACATTCAAAAAACAAAACAAAACAAAAAAATTGGAGAAACGTCCGAAAGACTTCTTCAGTCTGAGATGCTGTATTCAGTTCAGTCTTATAAATAGCACCTGCTCACAGTGGATCAACCAGTTTGCTGCTGACAGCTGAAACCAGATGTTCACATGATCGAGGAGGACCATCAGCCCAACGATGGATCACAATGGAACTTTGTGTTTGCACCAAGTAGAATTCCTCTGGTGGAGATGATCACAGCCACTGAGTCAGCCATATGCAACAACAAAATTAAAGAGTGTGAAGCAGAACTCAGAATCAAAGTTTCAGCCTGTCTCAGTAATGCTAAACCACCACCTTCCAACATCAGTAGAGAAGAGAGGGATGCACTCTAGCACTTTGAGGTTTTCATTAATGAAAAGTGTGTTATAAATTAAATTCATTATTATTATTATTATTATTATTATTATTATTATTATGCACTCACCACTCTTAGCAAGGACAAAACATCATCATCATCCCAGCAGGTAAAGGAAGGTGCACAGTGATTTTGAACCAGAAAGACTTTCATGAGAAAGTTATTCATTCAACCTTTATTTAAACAGATAAGTCACATTGAGCCTTGAAGACTCATTTACAAGTGAGATCTGTTGGACAGACAATAAAAGTGGTGAAAAATTACACATAGGGTTTGGAGACAAAAAAATTCCTAACACATTTTTGACCTCTGTTTGAAGGTCAAAAATGTGGTAATGAAAAAAGTCTTGCACACAAGCACATAATGACGCCGACATTACGCAGAGGGCGGAGGGGAGGGGGGGGGACTCAAAGGCAGTTGAGCAGCCAGCTCATAGATCTGTGCACACTCATGGGGGGAGCTGCCGAGGACGTCCAGAGGCGAATCCAGAGTCCTGAAATGATGACAGAATGTTTATTCAGCTGGGCTCTTCTGAAAAGCTTGTGGAATTCCTCAGTAGCAGGTTTGGGAGGGGGGTGAGGGCGTCAGGTTTACAAAACTTCTCAGGCGTGTTGACATAAGATGGCATATCAAGGCCAGTCAGGGAGCTAAATGTCAGATAAACATTATTGTTTTGGGAACAGGCAGAACTTTAATGACATCTACCTTCAGTCTGTGTCGGTCCACTCGCTTCCGAAATGTTCAAATTAAAATGACCATACCAATGGAACGTGCCTGAGAAAATCCCCAAGATCTAATCCATTCAGCCAAAAGTCTGGGTTTTCGAGACATGAACCAAGTCATCATGTAAGGCAGGCAACCTGACCAGGTCCAGATTTGCTGCCGACGTCTTCCTTTTGTGTTGATAGACCAGGAACCAGCCAAATCCAAAAAGCAGGAACCAGTTATCATAAATCCAATTAAATATGTGTCTTTAAGATCCACAGATGACAGCAGATGGACACATCAAGTCTTCCAAGTCGATGAGATATCCAGCTGTGTGCATGCCAACAGGGCAAATCAGCTCGCCTACAGCCTGTCTTCTTGTTGAAGAAATGTTATCAGTTGTGTTGAGGGACCAACTGACCAAATTGAAGTCCATAGTTATGATTTGCAAGATTTTGTAGAAGAGAGGATCTCAGACAGTTTCACAGACAAGACAAAGCAAAAGCAAATCGGAGACCAAGAGGAGACGTCCGCCCTTGAGAAGAGCAAGTGTTATGACACTCCTTAGTGACTTAACCGCTTATGAGCCACTGAAGAGATCCAGGAAGTGGTTACAAGAAGAAGTTGATATATTGCCTGAAAATCTTGGACAAGGCTATTGACCATATTCTGTACCACAGACTGTAGAGGCCACACCTAGTCTGTATGGTTCACCCCAAATCCACAAACAAGGTGTACCTTTAAGACCAATTGTTAGCATGACTAACTCTGTCACTTACAACGTTTCCAAATACTATATCTGGCGTCTGTACTCATCCCTTTAGTTGGCAGCTCAGAACACCACATACAGAACACCATGGACTTTGTGGATAAGGTGAGGGATGTCATCATGGAGACTGATGAAACAATGGTCTCTTTTGATGTCACATCACTCTTTACGTGCATTCCTGTTGATGAGGCAGTAGAGGTGGTCTGTTTAAGGTTAAAATCAGACACCACTCTGAACAGCAGGACCACACTTTCCACAGAGCAACTGTGTCAACTCTTGAAACTGTGCCTGCAGTCAACCTACTTCACATATGGGGAGCAATATTATAGGCAGAAACATGGGTGTGCTATGGGGTCTCCAGTTTCTCCTATTGTTGCCAACCTGTACATGGAGGAGGTAGAAAAGAGAGCTTTGACGTCCTTTTCAGGGAGACCACCAAGTCATTGGTTCAGGTATGTTGACGACACCTGGGTTAAAATTAAATCTCAGGAAGTCCAACATTTCACTGATCACATCAACTCTGTGGATAAATATATCAAGTTCACACGAGAAGATGTAAAATGGCAGGTTGGCTTTCTTGGACTGTGAGGTCTCAGTTTCTGATAGAGGAAATTTGCAAACTGAGGTGTACCGCAAACCCACCCACACAGACCAGTATTTACAGTTTGACTCCCATCACCCTCTGGAGCACAAGTTAGGAGTCATCAGGACTCTGTACCACAGAGCAGACAGCGTCCCCACTAACTCAGGAGCCAGACAGAAGGAGAAATCACACACAAAACAGGCTCTAGAGAAATGTGGATATCCTAACTGGGCCTTCCTGAAAGAGAAACCCAAACAGGACTCCAGCAGCCATCAGGTGAAAAGAAGGAACCCAGACCCAGACCAGTGGTCATTCCAGATGTTGCGGGAGTTTCAGAGAAACTGAGACGTTTATTTTCTAAACACAACGTCCCAGTGGCTTTTAAACCCAAAATACATTACGGCAAAGACTGGTTCATCCCAAAGATCCAGTCCCCCGGCACAAACAGAGTAATATTGTGTATGCTGTTCAGTGTCAGGAGGGCTGTGATCAGTCTTACATTGGGGAAACTAAACAGCCACTGGCCAAAAGGATGGACCAGCACAGAAGATCAACATCATATCTGGCTGGGGGGAGGCATTCTGGGTGGAGTTTGCATGTTCTCTCCGTGCTGCGTGGGTTTTCCAATTTCCTCCCACAGACCAAAAACATGCATGTTAGACTAATGGTAACTCTAATTGTCCCTATGAGAGAATGAATGGTTGTTTATCTCTATGTGTCCCTGTGATGGACTGGAGACATCCCGGGTGTCCCCTGCCTCTCACACAGCGATAGCTGGACATGGGCACCAATGACCCATGTGAACAAAAAAGGAAATAGCAAGTAAAAGATGATGGATGGATGGATGGATGGATGGATGGATGGATGGATGGATGGATGGATGGATGGATGGTTTAATCTTGTTGCCATGGAGACCGATTCCACTGGAAACAGCTGAGAGGATCATGGACCGGTGAGACAAAAGAAAGATGATTGCTGCTGAAAGATTCCAGACACGCACACACCAAATAAAACAACTGCTGCTGATCACATGACCTGTGTCAGCTTCCTGTCGTCATGGAAACATGTTTCCCATGAGGCTGCTCAGAATGTCCATCTGTCATGAACCTGGGATGGAAGAACAGATAGATGGACAGTCAGATGTCCCAACTCGTGCATTCTCAGCGGCTCGATTTGTTTTTTGTTACTTTGCTTTAAAAAAAAATCTGAAATCAAAGAAATAAATTAATATTCCAGCTGTAAACATCTGTGTGTGCTGATGGTTCCTAACGACTCCTCATTAAAGATGGGTCATGTCAGGATCGGTCGCATTACATCCTGGTTTGGTTTTTCTGTCCTGGTCTGAGACCTGGAATCAGAACTGGAGCAGTCACGTGACCATCAGAGGTTGGTTCTGTTTGTTTGTTGTTGTTTACTGGTCTGGAAGTGAACCTACATGTTTTTAGTGGTGAACCTCCCACAGTGGAACCCTCTGACCCACTCCTACTTATTTTGTTATTATAGAAAATATTGTTTGAATTGTTGTTAGATAAATAAGGAGCAGATTTAATAAGATATATTCTTCATCTGCTACCTTTAATTGTATTTATTTATTTGTTTATTCATTTTTCTATTATGCATATGTTAATTGTTGTATTTCATATTATAAAATGAAAAAATGAATAAAACAAAACAAACTTTGGTCCATAAATGTGCAGCTTTTTATTGATCTGAACAAAACCAACACCTACAGTCACGACGTGCACGCGCCCAGCTGATTGCACATCTTTAGCTGCAGTTCAAAAAACAAACAAACAAACAAACAAACAAACAAACAAACATCATGTCTCTTCTGCCTCACACGGTTTCTGCTCGTCTGTGTGCGTGCGCGTGCATGTGCGCGTGTGCGGCCAGGTCGATTCAGCTTCCTTTGTGTGTGTTTTTTCTAGTGTACGCGCGCGCGCACAGCAGCAGGACAGGAGGGCGTGCCGCGGCGGTAACACCGGAGGTCCGGTCCGGTTCGGTACTCACGGACAGAACCACGGTGTCGTCTCCGCTGAACTTGGGGATGAAGCGGTCCTTGCGGCTCCGCTCCGACTCGCTCAGGGGTCTGAAGCGACACATCACCTTCACCCCGCACACGCCCGCGCACTCTGCCGCCTCCATCTGCCCCGCACGGTCCAGAACCTCACACACGCGCACGGTCCACTCGGTTCGGATCGGTTCGGATCAGGACCGGTCCGGGATCAGTCTCTGGGCTTCTTCTCCCCCCGGTACCGGAAGGATGCTGAATCCTCCTCCCACCTGCTGGATCCACCCTGGAGCTCCGAGCCGCAGAGCATGCTGGGACATGAAGTCTTCTGAATCATTTTTTATTTTTTATTTATTTATTCATTTTAAATACAACACACAAAAATAAAAAAAATCTCATGAGACCGTACAGTATAATAGTAAAATGAAGGGATGCAGAAAGAAGAATAAATCTTTTTTTTTCTGCCCCCTATTACAAAGATAATTCAAACAAGACAAAAAAAACAAAACAAAAAAGAAAAACCAATCTAAAAAGTTACAGATTGAAGAAAAGAAAACAACTCATTCGAAACATCTCCAGACTTCGCCCATCCCTAACTTTTTCCGATGCTGAGAAGCTCGTCCATACTTTTGTCTCCTCCAGGCTCGACTACTGCAACTCCCTGTTTATAATCCCTGGTAAAAACCTTCAGAAGCTTCAATATATTCAAAACAGTGCAGCAAGGATCTTGTTGAGAGTTCGTAAATGTGAACATATTACGCCCATTCTCCATAACCTTCATTGGCTTCCTGTCACCTACAGAATTCAGTACAAAACTGCTCTCATTACACATCAATGCTTACACGGAACTTCACCAGATTATCCATCCATCCATCCATTTTCTTCCGCTTATCCGGGGTCGGGTCGCGGGGGTAGCAGCCTAAGTAGGGAGGCCCAGACTTCCCTCTCCCCAGCCACTTGGAGCAGCTCCTCTGGGGGAATCCCAAGGCGTTCCCAGGCCAGCCGAGAAACATAGTCCCTCCAGCGTGTCCTGGGTCTTCCTCTGGGTCTCCTCCCGGTGGGACATGCCCGGAACACCTCACCAGGGAGGCGTCCAGGAGGCATCCTAACCAGATGCCCGAGCCACCTCAACTGGCTCCTCTCGATGTGGAGAAGCAGCGGCTCTACTCCGAGTCCCTCCCGGATGACTGAGCTTCTCACCCTATCTCTAAGGGAGAGTCCAGCCACCCTGCGGAGAAAACTCATTTCAGCCGCTTGTATCCGAGATCTTGTTCTTTCGGTCATAACCCAAAGCTCATGACCATAGATGAGGGTGGGAACGTAGATCGATCGGTAAATTGAGAGCTTTGCCTTTTGACTCAGCTCTCTCTTCACCACGACAGACCGGTACAGCGCCCGCTTCACTGCGGACGCTGCACCTATCCGCCTATCGATCTCACGCTCCAGTTTTCCCTCATTCGTGAACAAGATCCCGAGATACTTAAACTCCTCCACTTGGGTCAGGACCTCCTCCCCGACCCGGAGAGGGCATGCTACCCTTTTCCGGCTCAAGACCATGGCCTCGGATTTGGAGGAACTGATCCTCATCCCGGCCGCATCACATTCAGCTGCAAACCGCTCCAGCGAAAGCTGTAGATCACGATCTGATGAAGCCAATAGGACCACATCATCTGCAAAAAACAGAGAAGCGATTCTAAGGCCACCAAAACGGATCCTCTCAACACCTTGGCTGCGCCTAGAAATTCTGTCCATAAAAGTTATGAACAGAATCGGTGACAAAGGGCAACCTTGGCGGAGTCCAACTCTCACCGGAAACGAGCCTGACTTACTGCCAGCGATGCGGACCAAGCTCTGACACCGGTCGTACAGGGACCTAACAGCCCATATCAAAGGGCCTGGTACCCCATACTCCCGGAGTACCCGCCACAGAACCCCCCGAGGGACGCGGTCGAATGCCTTTTCCAAGTCTACAAAGCACATGTAAACTGGTTGGGCAAACTCCCACGCACCCTCCAGGACCCTGTTGAGGGTGTAGAGCTGGTCTAGTGTTCCACGACCAGGACGAAAACCACACTGCTCCTCCTGAATCCGAGGTTTGACTATCCGACGGACCCTCCTCTCCAGAACCCCTGAATAGACCTTACCAGGGAGGCTTAAGAGTGTGATCCCTCTATAGTTGGAACACACCCTACGGTCCCCCTTTTTGAATAGGGGAACCACCACCCCAGTCTGCCAATCCAAGGGAACTGCCCCCGATGTCCACGCGATATTGCAGAGTCGCGTAAGCCAACACAACCCCACAACATCCAGAGCCCTAAGGAACTCAGGACGAATCTCATCCACCCCCGGAGCCTTGCCACCGCGGAGCTTTTTAACCACCTCGGCGACCTCAGCACCAGAGATTGGAGAGCCCGACCCAAAGTCCCCAGGCTCCGCTTCCTCAGTGGAAGACGTGCCAGTAGGATTGAGGAGGTCTTCGAAGTATTCCGCCCACCGACTCACAACATCCCGAGTTGAGGTCAACAGCACGCCACCTCCACCATAAATGGTGTTGGTCTCGTACCTCTTTCCCCCCCTGAGACGCCGGATGGTGGACCAGAATCGCCTCGAAGCCGTACGGAAGTCATTCTCCATGGCCTCTCCGAACTCCTCCCACGCCCGAGTTTTTGCCTCAGCAACCACCCGAGCCGCATGCCGCTTGGACTGCCGGTACCTATCTGCTGCTTCCGGGGTCCCACAGGCCAAAAAGGCCCAATAGGACTCCTTCTTCAGCTTGACAGCATCCCTCACCGCCGGTGTCCACCACCGGGTTCGAGGGTTGCCACCACGACAGGCACCAACAACCTTGCGGCCACAACTCCGATAAGCTGCCTCGACAATAGAGGCGCGAAACATGGCCCACTCGGGCTCAATGTCCCCCGCCTCCCTCGGAACGTGTTCAAAGCTCTCCCGGAGGTGGGAGTTAAAGCTCCGTCTTACGGGAGACTCTGCCAGACGTTCCCAGCAGACCCTCACAATACGTTTGGGTCTGCCAGGTCTGACCGGCATCCTCCCCCACCATCGGAGCCAACTCACCACCAGGTAGTGGTCAGTTG
>JBBPBX010020780.1:0-43032 GCA_038048925.1 Garcialebias charrua | reverse complement strand
ATGTGAAATTTTTAATTTAATTTAATACTTTTTAGGGTTGCTGTAACCAGCATCTTTGTTGTTTTTGAAGAACCATCAAGCTCCCAGGCCTCTGGACCCAAATTTGAAAGTGAAGTGGGCTAGAGGCCACCACTGTGCCTGGTGGTGGAACAAATTGCTTCCTCCTCTTGCCAGGGTTCATCACTCTGCACTGCCTCAGCCAAGCAAAAATAATAAATAAATAAAAATGTATAAAAATCTACAAAGTACCTCTGTTCTTCTACATGGTGTAACTCCAATCCACTTCAATATCTTGCACAAACAATTAAGGTTTAATTGCATTACTTGTTCAATTTCAGTACAAACACTCATCTCCCAAACTACAAACATTCACTATTCAAATCTCTTTGCGACGGGGGACATTGATGTACTGCTTGTTCATTAATAAGTATTTACATGCAGAAATGTCACTTAGTCCACCTGAAATGATTTGATTTGACATTCTGATTAAAAAGTTTACACTGATTTCAACCAGAGTGATCAGGTAAGGTGTGCCTAAATACCAGAGAGCATTTAAATTAACTTTAATTTGATTTAATTATATTTTACATTTCATTATAATTTTGTTTAAATCCTAATTTGTTCAAATCAACATTTCTCCTAAACGTTGTAGCATAACGCATAAAGAAGAATATTGAGGTACATTTTCTCAGTTCAAAAAAAATATTCTAATATGGAGGTACAGAAACTCCTGCTACCTAATTTGGTCACTATATGGTCAAAAAAATGTTTAATAAGCAAATATTTGGATGTAAGTAGTTATATGTTCTCCTCTGAATGGACAACTAATAGATTTGTACCAAGCCTCCAGTCTGTTCGGTTAGATCATACCATTTCCTCCTGTTTAAGATGGTGATGCTTCGAGCACACTGAAGGAGATTTTTTCACTGATTGGGCCATTATTTTGATCATCAGTGGAATAACAGGACTGATGCAAATGCAGCATGTATCTCTTCATTTCATTCTCCATTAAGTTGAAACAGTACCATGGCATTTCTTGTATTTCTTGCACACATTTTTTTTTTTAGAGAATTGTAGAGTCATATTATAGAAATGACCACGATAGTTCTTTAGGATCAGTTCCTTTTGTTTCATGTTAGATTTGAACATACTGCACACATTTTTGATGCCATAATGATACACAATGTTTTACAGCTGTCTTTACTTTTATCTAAGCATGTTTGCTGTGCATAAATTAATCAACAAAAGATACATCAAACACATGATGCATTTGTCAGGAGACATTACAGTGAGTGCAATTTCAATTTTTTTTTTTTCTTCCAAAACCAGCAGACATGTTTTTCAGGGTATGGAAGTCATTGAGGTCGCATTTACTGGAAATACACCAGCTTTTCCCTCAATGCGTAGTTGTTGTAAAATAGCCTGAAGGGGTTGCAATACAGTAGCTTTGTCAGGGCTCCTCTCTCTCTCTTTCGGCCATCAAACAACACAAGTCTGTTCTTAGAACCAAATTATTTTTTAAAAACTATTAACACCACGGGCGGCACAGCAGCTCGGTGGTTAGAGCTGTCGCCTCTCAGCTCCAAGGAATGCCTTGTATTATAGCCTCCTCTGTCTGTGGGGAGTTTACAAGTTCTCCATATGCATGTGTGGGTTTTCTTTGGAAACTCTGATTTCCTCCCACAAACCAAAAACATGTATGTTAAGTTCACGGGTAACTAAACTATCCCCAGGTGTGAGAGTGTAAATAACTGTTTGGCTCTTAGTTTCTTTGTGATAGACTTGTCTGCTGTCCAGGGTGTACTGTGCCTCTTGCACTGTGATTGCTCTATTTACGGTAGACACCTGGGATCTTACATACCAGTGCATGAAAAGGTTGGTGCACAAGTTTCCATGCGCATGTCGGAATATATCAAAATGAACATGGCATGAAAGTTCATAAAAATACACACATTTTTGACCTGCTGTGCGAATGTGCTTACCTCCATGCAAACCTCTTCAGTCCACAGTGTCAAGCTACGAAGTACTGAAACTCATTTAATACACCAAAATATGACTTTGTTAGTTTTTATATCTTCAAATTCAAGATCTTTTTTATTGAATTTTTCATTTTTTTTCTTCAGACAACAACAACAATAACAAACAAAAACAACAACAACAACAAAAAAACACAACAATCAATCTAAGTTACAACATGTAGAAAATAATCCCTACCCAATCACTGCCAAAAGAAAAGGAAAAAAAATAAATAAAAGGTAAAATAGCCAAGAGACTGCATTAACCTGAATGAGTTGTGTTGTCAAAGAGACTGGAACAGATTCAGGAAAGGTCCCCAGACATTCTCAAATTTACCCTCTTTCTGTTGGAGTGTGAATCTGATTTTCTCCAGCTTTAAACAGGACATGATGTCAGCCAACCACTGAGCGTGAGTGGGTGGAAACGGTTCTTTCCACCTAAGCAAAATAGCTCGTCTGGCCAGGAGAGAGGTGAACGATATTACATGTTGTTGGTTTTTATTTAGGTGTGTCATGCCCTCTACAAGACCAAACAGAGCAATCAGTGGGTCAGGGTTCAGGCGTGTATCTAGTACATGTGATAAAGTCTGAAAGATTTCCCGCCAATATTTGTTCAGAGATGGGCAAAACCAAAACATATGGGAGAGAGAGGCTTCAGCATGTTTGCATCTCACACAGTATGGGCTGACATCAGGATACATAGAGGACAATTTCAGTTTAGAGATGTGAGCTCTGTGCACCACTTTAAATTGTATTAGACAATGTCTAGCACAGAGAGAACTGGAGCTCACCAGTTTGAGTATGGAGGTCCAAGAGTCCTCTGAAATAGAGGAGCCGAGATCCTCTTCCCAAGCAGCTTTGATTTTATCTGAGGAAGCACGCTTCAAATCCAATAGTTTACTGTAAATGAATGAAATGGACTGTTTTTTATTTGGGTCTAGAGAAAGAATAGTGTCAACAATACTGCTATCAGTTGAAATGGAGAGGCTGGACAAATGAAGAGTAATAAAGTGCCGTATTTGGAGATACCTAAAAAAATTGGACTGGGGAAGACTAAATTTTTCACATAGTTGTTGAAATGAAGCTAAAGTGTTATTGAGAAACAAGTCATTGAAGCGTACTATACCCCTTCTTTGCCATTCTTTAAAAACAGAGTCCTGAGATGAGGGTTTGAAAAGTTGGTTAGACATGATAGGGCTATAGAGAGAGAAACTAGAGAAATTGAAACATTTACGAAATTGTGCCCAGATTTTTAGTGAGTGTTTTATAACTGGATTTATAACAGTTGTAAGTGGTGGAAGCGGGAGTGAGGATCCCAAGAAAGCCACGGAGGACCATTTCCCAGAACACTGTGACTCCATCTCTACCCAGTCAGGGCTGTCAGGCCTGTTGTAATAGAATGACCAGAATGCTAGACAGTGCAAGTTTGCTGCCCAATAATAAAAGCGGAAATTTGGAAGGGCAAGACCGCCTGCGGCCTTAGTTTTTTGGAGATGTGTCTTATTTAAGCGTGGACGTTTTCCTTGCCACAGATATGATGAAATGATGGAATCTAACTGAACAAAGAATGAACCAGGGATAAAAACAGGAATATTTTGAAAAAGATATAAAAACTTAGGTAAAGTGACCATCTTGACTGAGTTAATACGGCCTGTGAGGGAAATGGAAAGCGGTGACCATCGGGATAATGCCTGCTTTGTCTGATTCAACAGAGAGACAAAGTTTTCTTGATATAAATCTTTATACCTCCTCGTAACTGTAACACCCAGGTAAGAGAATTTTGTCTTCTCAATTTTAAGAGGCCATTTACCAAAGTCAAGAGTCTGCGCCAGGGTATTGACAGGGAAAATTACACTTTTACTCAGGTTTAATTTGTAACCAGAGTTTATTCCAAATTCCTCAAGTAATGATAAAACGGAGGGCAGCGTGTCAGTCGGATGAGAAATGAAAAGTAAAAGGTCATCAGCATAAAGGGAGACCTTGTGCTCCATATCGCCTCTCCAGATTCCTGAAATTGTGTCACAGGACCGCAAGGCAGTGGCAAGAGGTTCAATTGCCAGGTCAAAGAGCATAGGGCTCAGTGGGCATCCCTGGCGAGTTCCTCGATGTAGACTGAAGGGTTTTGATATCTGAGAGTTGGTACGAATGGTTGCGGTGGGATGTGAATAAATTAATTGCACCCATGTAATGAAATTGGGGCCAAAACCAAATTTGTCAAGAACATTAAACAAGTAGTCCCATTCAACCCGATCAAATGCTTTCTCTGCATCAAGGGAAATAACACACTCAGGAACAGTATCCGAAGGAGAATAAATAATGTCAAAAAGGCGTCTGACATTAAAAAAGGAGTGCCTGCCTTTAATGAATCCAGTCTGGTCTTTTGATATGATCAAAGGAAGGATCTTTTCCAACCTTTGAGCAAGAACTTTGGCTAAAATTTTGGCGTCTGTATTTAAAAGGGAGATTGGTCGATAAGAGGAACAGTGAGTTGGGTCTTTTCCTTTCTTTGCAATGAGGGTAATGCAGGCCTCTAAAAAAGATTTCGGAAGGGATCCTTGGTCAAATGACTCTAAGAGAACCGAGTGTAGGAGTGGGGAAAGTAATGAAGAAAATTTCTTAAAAAATTCAGCAGGGAAGCCGTCAGGACCCGGACATTTGCCAGACTGCATTACCGATACAGCTGACACAATTTCTGTCAGGGATATTGGGATCTCCAGTGCATCTTTCAGGTTGGGTGTGAGTTTTGGCATGTTGGTCTTTTCGAAAAACTGAGAAGATAAATTCTTGTTGGTTTGGGATTCTGAAGTATATAAATGGGAATAAAAGTCCTTAAATGCTCTGTTAATTTGTAAATGATCTAGAGTTGTGGTGCCGTTCTCTAATTGGATCTTAGGGATGATTTGTTTAGCCATGGCACCCTTCAACTGATTTGCCAGTAGTTTTCCTGACTTTTCTCCATGTATGTAAAATGATGATTTACTTTTCAAAAGTGATTGTTCTATTGAGTATGTAGACAATAAATCAAACTTAGTTTTGAGTTCTACTTTTTTTTGTACAGATTAGGGCATTTGTTTTGAGCATATTGTTGATCAATTTCTTTTATCTGCTGGGCTAAATCAGTTCTTTCTTTTTGAGATTTTTGCCTCAGCCGGGCGGTATATGAAATGATTTGTCCCCTAAGATAGGCCTTAAGGGTATCCCAAACTGTTGACAGTGGGATCCCAGGAGTTCTGTTTATGGATAGAAAGAAGGTTATTTCTTTTTCTATAAATGTAACAAAATCATTGTTTAACAGTAACGTTGAATTGAATCTCCACTGTCTACTCCTTATAGGAATGTCAGGGAGGGACAAAGACAGAGTGATAGGTGCATGGTCTGAGATGACAATACTGTGGTAGTCACAGCCACGGACAGAGGGAAGAATAATAATAATAATAATAATGAATTCAATTTATAACGCACTTTTCATTAATGAAAATCTCAAAGTGCTACAAGGAGCAACAGAATTAAATGTCAATAAAACAAATAATAAAACAATTAAAATCAATAACAATATCAGCTAAGATCAAAAGTAGAATCATGAGGAGGTAGAGTATGCTTGGTCGAAAAGAAAGGTCTTCAAGTCGCTCTTAAAGTCAACCACAGACTGTGGGGCTCTTAGACAGTCAGGAAGAGAGTTCCACAGGCGGGGGGCAGCCACACTGAAAGCCCGGTCTCCCATGGTCCTTAATTTGGTTCTCGGAATGTGAAGGAGATTGCTGTTCTGTGACCGCAGCGAGCGGGTGGATGAGTATGGAATAAGAATATCCTTCAGATAATCTGGTGAAGTTCCGTGTAAGCATTGATGTGTAATGAGAGCAGTTTTGTACTGAATTCTGTAGGCGACAGGAAGCCAATGAAGGTTATGGAGAATGGGCGTAATATGTTCAAATTTACGAACTCTCAAGAAGTTTGTTGTCCATGAAAAAGTAATCGATCCTCGAGTATGAATGATGAACATGAGAAAAAAAGGAATATTCTCTCTCAGCTGGGTGTAAAAAACGCCATACATCGCACAGGCCATACTTAGATAGAAAGGCACGAATAGTGTGGGACGACCTGCTGGCTGTGGCAGGGTTTGTAGAGGATCTGTCCAAAACTGGGTCCAACCAGCAATTCAAGTCACCACTGAGTATCAATGAGTATGTGTTTAGGTCCGGGAGCAGTGAGAATAATTTCTCAAAGAAACCAACATCATCCGTATTTGGGGCATAAACGTTAACTAGCACTACTGGTGTGTTGTACAATTTACCGGAAACAATCACAAAACGACCATATTTATCTGAGTTAACTTGAAAAGGTTCAAATGAAATGTCTTGACTGATGAGGATCGAGACGCCCCGAGCCTTTGCTCGAAATGAGGAATGGAAACTCTGCCCGTGCCATGTTTGCAGTAATCGTTTGCTATCGTCACTTCTAATGTGAGTCTCCTGCAGGAAAGCAATGCCTGTATTTAACTGTTTTAAATGAGAGAGCACCTTCCTTCTCTTGACGGGGTGGTTTAAACCTTTGACGTTCCAGCTTGACAACACCAACTGACCACTCATATTACTAATAATTTGTATAAGAAAGGTAGGTAATACAGTCTAATGTGTTGATGGCTGTGCAGTTCTTGGCAAAGTGAAAGAAAATATAAATTAATGGCAGTGATGGACCCCCCACCCCCTCCCTTTCCCACCCTGGACAGCTGCAACAGACAGAAGCAGCAAGCTCCATAGAAATTAAAAATAAGTCTCCTGTCTAACTTTTAAACTAGTGCTCCAGTATCATCAGAGGAAAAAAAAATGTATAAGCACCTCATGCAAGGCCAAAAATGTACACATAGATGTGTGATCACGCATACACATATAAACAAGGTTAAATTAATCCTAATCCTAAATTAAATCTTCAATCAGTCCAAGACCAATTCAAGATTCAATTCAAGATAGTCAACAGGTAAACAAGAAGAGGAAAAATGTTAATAGTTCAAAATAATATATTAAAAACATTATATATTTCACCCATTTTTATACCTGGATAGGCCTACTTCAATTATTTATGTGCCTAAATACCTAATGCCTAAAAAAAAAAAAAGAAAAAAAACTATAAGCACCTCACAAACTAGTTTAAAGTATGCAAGGCCAAAAAATGTATACACCTAAATGTGTACCGGTAATCACGCACACATATACAAACGTAAAGTTAAATTAATCCCAATCTCAAATTAATTATCAATCAATCCAGGACTAACCCAAGATTCAGCTCAAAATAGTCAACAGGTAAACGAGAAAAGGAAAAATGTTTCATTTCAAAAATGTTAATAGTTCAAAAAAAGCTGCAACTAAAAAAGTCTCAGATAATCAGAGTATGGGCAGAGTCCTGCTCATCTGTTCCTCACCTCATGTAAAGAAAAGTTTAGTGTAATAATCAAAGCCAGTGCGGGAACAGCGCATTGTTCATCAGTTAGAAGAAAAGTTTAAATATTACTTGCGCTGTGAAGCTTGAAAGGTGTCACTGAACTTCTGCGCCTCCTCGACCGAGCCCAGCCACTTTCTGTTTCCATCAGGTAAAGTCACGCGAAGTCGAGCAGGAAAAAGCAGAGCAGGTTTTAGACCCAGAGAATACAGTGCGGCCATCACGTCCTTATATTCCACTCGCTGGTTGAGGACTTCTGGGCTGTAGTCTTCCACGATCCGCACCGGTTTTCCCTGGTATTCAAGCCTGCCTCTGCGTCGGGCCTCCCGGATCAGCAGCTCCTTCACCTGGACCCGGTGCACTCGTAGGATAACCGGGCGCGGCCGCTGGTCCGAGGCGGGTTTCGGAGCGAGGGTTCGATGAGCCCGGTCCAGTTCGGGTGGAGAAGGAAGCGTGTCACGCCCGTAGATGTCACACAGCAGGTTGGAGAAGAAGTCTGTGGGACGTCCGCTTTCAATAGATTCCGGTAAACCCAGCACACGAATATTCTGCCGTCTGCTTCGATTTTCTAAATCCGCCAGTTTAGATCTTAGTCTGGCGTTTTCCTCCTGCAGAGTTGAGCAGGTGTTTTCCACCTCCGACATGCGCTGGCTCAGGTCGTTAGTGACAAGTTCCAGTGATGACACACGCTGGCCGTGTTCCTCCACCGCGAGCCGAGTTTGGTCCAATTTGATATCCAGCTGGTGAAAAGTTTGTTTAAACTCAGCTGACAGCGCAGCGCGGTGTTCCTCCAGCAGCGAGGTAATTGCCTCGAGGGTTAGGCCAGCGTCATCCTTCTCAGCGTCTTTCTTCGATCTTGTCGACTTTTGAGACATTTTTAATTTAAAATCTTCAAAAGAGATGCTTGATAGAAGTTGTGTGCGTGATGATAGGCAAAAAATATTACATATAGAGGGCTTGGTGGTACTAAAAAATAAATTTTACCCGGAGCACTGGCAAGTGCGACTCACTCCATCTCACGACCAATGCTGCTGTCAGTGGGGCTTTAAGTATCTTTGCTCTGCAAAGATGACACAGTCAGATGTCATTAAACTTGATAGAGAAGTGGAACAAGGGCAACCAACCAAGACATTAAAAATTAGCAAAGACCTACAACAGAGGACTCTTTAGTTGGAACTATGTGTTATGGCTCTTTGGTTTAAAGTTAAAGTGAAATTTGCAAAAGTTCTAAAGGTAAACAAGGAATTAGAAGCTGAGAGTAAAGATGACACATCAAAGCAGAGTGCGTCACAGATGCATAAGTAGCTTCTACTTTAACCCTCTTTTTGGCAGGTAGTGATTTAGATTTGTATACAGGACACAGTTAATGATTTTTAAAACTGGGTATTCTAAATGCACACTCATAACTCACTGGTTACTTGGTTGGTAACAATCAGAATACTGTGAGGCTGCAACAGAAATTTTATAAAATGTTTTACAACTTTGTGTTGCCAATGAGTCCTCCTAACAGCTGCAGCCAAGTGAAATACCACAATAAACATTCCAAATGCAGTTCCCTTATCAGTCTGGTCACTCGGTGCAACATATCACTAGGGGAAATTGCGCCTGCGCAGTTTACCTGAGGGAATACAATCACACCTTTACGGCAGGGGCGTCAGCGTTGCGCTAGAGGCCCCACCCTCTGAGTACTTAAGCCGCTGGCGCCCATCCATCAATCTCTTATTGCCCTTCACCTCGCTTAAACCTGAAATCTCTCTTCGCAGGACTTCTCTGTTGCTTCATCGCTCGACCAGAGGTGAGCTTGATCCCTACACAAAGCGCACAGAGAATTATTCCTGTGTACTGCTGGGCTAGCGAAAGCTAGTCCGGCACATTACCCTAAACCTAGAAATTTTTTCTTCTTCTCTTTCCGCAGACTGCTTCGCTCGACGGCACTAACTGTGTCACACCGCTACCTCTGCTAACTCGTAGCAAGGCTGACTCGCAAGGCTGACTCGCTTGTCTTATCTCGGACATGCTTCCGGAGAAAGGAAAGCGAAAGACAAGACTTCCAAAAAAGACCAGCAGGACGGCGAGTCCGACCTCGCGCGCCTGCCCCAGCGGATGTGGTTTTTCCCTCTCAGCGACGGACACCCATGAGGCCTGTCCCGTCTGCTTGGGGATGTTACATGCAAACATGGCGCTGGACGCACCCGAGTCTTGCTCACACTGCAGCCAGATGCTGGAGGCGGTGAGGAGGCACCGGGCGGACTTCGTGGCCAAAGCTATGGGGGCAGCTGCGGCGCCAGCGGACCCGGACACCACTGAGCCTCTGACTCCCACGCCGGAGCTCGAGAGCATGGCTTTGGACGACAGCACCCGAGTCAAATGGGGCGACAGCCCAGATGTGCTGGCCCCCATGGTGGACTTAACTGTCGAGTTTGACACTCGAGGCATGATGAACGAGGACGAGATCTCGATTTCAGCCTCAGGTGAATTTTCTGCGGATGATGCCGACGTCGGGTTCGGGGAACAGGGAGAAGACCTCTCCCGCACCCCGATACCTGTGCTCCCGGAGATGGCCTTTTCCATCCCTGCTCTGTTCGACTTGTGTCACAGAGCAGCGGACGCATTGCAGATCCCATGGCCGGAGCCTCCACCTCGTCAACAAGTCACGAGGTTGGCGGGAAATTATTTTTATTCAAAGCAGCAGGCCGCCACGAGGCAAAGGATGCCCGTCTTCCCGGACTTCCTCACAGAGCTGACTCGCACCTGGCCTCAGCCCAGGGCTCCCATGCTGTTGCCGCTCTCGCAGTTTCTCGACGTGGGCGGGATGGATGAAGTGGGAATATTCAACGTGCCTCAAATTGAGGACACGTTGGCATCTCATTTGGCTCCCAAGTCATCCGGGACAAAACCAACTCTCTGTAGCAAAGCCTGTCGAGCCTCGGCTTCTCTGCTCGAGAAATGCTACAGGGCTCAGGGCCTCGCAACGTGCGCAATGAACACGTTCGCAATGATGCAGGCGTACCTGGCTGAAAAACTACAAGAGCTCCAGGTAACGTCAGACAAGCAAGCTGCCGCCGAGCTGCTGGATGAAGCCCGCAGGGCAACAGACTTTGTGCTCTGCACGATGGGGACAGCTGCTGTTACACAATGCAGAGGAATGGCGGAGGTGGTCATCGCAATTCGCCATCTGTGGATGACCTTAACTGACCTCCCGGAGGGACAGAAAGTTCCTTTTCTCCACCAGTCGATAGAACCGACAGGACTTTTTGGAAAAGCGCTGGATCAAATTCAGACCAGGCTGGACCAGAGGTGCAAACAGGCTGAAGCTCTCTGAGTGGGCATTCCAAGGAGAACCCCCCCTAAGGAGTCAGCTGGGAGCAGAGCACCGGAGCCTCAACAACATTCAGCCACACGTACCCCACCGCAAAAGCGGCCGGCGTACGAGGCCGTGCATTGGCAGCGACCACCGCCAGGCCTACCTCGGACCGAACACGCCTGGAGCAAGAACAGATTTGTTCCCCGCCAGGCGGACCGGTACAGAACCTCCTCGACGAATCGGGACACCAAACAGAAGCGTGCCTTATGAACCAGGACCGCTTCTAAACTTTACACGATCACCTGCTCACGCGGTACGGGAAATGATCTTTTCACGTCCAAAATTTGTTTGTAGCACGGTACAAAAAGCTGGTGACTTTGTTTTGAACACAAATCATGTTCTTTCTGCTGTGAGTGACATAAAGTCAAATATGTTGTTACACATAAGCACGAATAAAGCTCAAAAACAGTCACTCTCTGTTTTCTTGACTCAAAAAAAACAACAACAAGAACAAACACAATAACATCAGCAGAACGGGTCCCTCTGTCCTGCCAGCCGACATGAAGGGAGGGGGCCATCTCCCCCTCCTCCCTCATGGCTCACGGGGTATTAGCCTAATCAATAAACCCCAGCAGAGTGCCTCGGTTATGTCTGCACCAGACAGGCCTAGAGACACTTGCAAGCAGGCCTGACACTCCTCACAGAGACAAGTGAGGGGGGTCACGTGCTCAGGCCCCCGCTCCATTGTAAACCACGGGGTGGACAATACACAGACCAAACAAACCCGTGACACATCCGTGCTCCAGGGGTGCGCGCCTACAGAATCTGACGATCCACCTTCCTGGCCACCTATTCATCGGACGCCAGTAAGGGACGAGGGGCCGTGGCAGAAGCCCACAGGCCAACACCAGTGTCACACATTCATTCAAATCCTGAAGCTGTCCCCTTGTTTTCAATGGGCGACGCGTCATGCTCAAACAGTGATTCTGCAGCATGTGACCGTGCTCACTATGCTGACCCAAACAGGAAACGGGCTGAAGTCAGGAGATCTGCTCGTTTACAAAACGTGCATCCCCCCCGACCCATGACACCTATCAAAAAGAGGAAAAATAGACACTCTGTTCAGCCATTATCTAATAATGACAGCAGATTGCCTCTGCCTCCAAACACTCTCGGTCAGAGTAGTATGGAGGTACGTCTGTGGGAAGGTCCTCTTCCTAACCTGGTTGACCTTCTAAGGACTGAAATCAGGGTTTCTGAGGGATAGCTGGTTTCACCACCTGCTCCTCCCCAGGGACCTTCTACGTCACCAGAAGGAACAGTTTCGCCAATTAGGCTGAGAACTACGGCTAATTTTAGCTTTGTGGTGGAGAAGAACAGACTGATGGCCTCAGGCCTGCCAGAGAACGTGGTAAAAACCATTCAACATGCACGTGCTGTGTCAACACAGTCTCTCTACGCCCGGAAATGGCATATTTTTGAAGCTTGGTGCACAGAAAGAAATATTTTTTCTTATTCATGTGACTTGACCCTGCTCCTCACCTTTCTTCAGGACTTGTTGGAGAAAGGTCGCTCTTTCTCAACGATTAAGGTGTTCCTATCTGTGATTTCAGCTTGTCACGAGGGCTGGGGAAGCAGGACGCCTGGCGCGTATCCGTTCATAATAAGATTTATGAAGAGCGTGCTAAGGAGGAGGCCCCCCAGCAAGATTTTGACCCCTGGATAGGATCTTAGCATGGTCTTGGTGGCTCTCTGTGATCCCCCATTCGAACCACTGAGCGACATTAAGATAGATTTATTATCTTACAAGACCGCTCTTCTCCTGGCTCTTTGCTCGGCAAAACGTGTGGGTGACCTCCACGCTTTGTCCGTACATCCAATGTGCACCAGATTCGCCCCTGACAGGTCAAAGGTCACTCTAAGACCTAATCCTGCATATATTCCCAAAGTTTTGACTTTAAACCCCAGAAGTCTGGACTTTGAACTCTCTTCTTTTCCACCTGCTCCTATCCTCACTCAGGAACAGGAAAGGCTGAAGGCTCTCTGCCCCGTGAGAGCTTTAAGCACTTACATGCAGAGAACAGTCGAATGGAGAAAAACAAATCAACTGTTTGTGTGCTTTGCTGCTCCAGCTACGGGTAAGGCCCTATCAAAACAGCGCCTGTCACACTGGGTGACTGAGGCCATTAAAAGGGCGTACAGTAGCAAAGGTCAACAGGTACCCTCTGGAGTGCGTGCCCACTCTACTCGAGGCTTGGCCACCTCATGGTCACTGTTCAAGGGTGTACCAGTTGCAGACATTTGCGCTGCTGCGAACTAGAGCTCAATGAACACATTTGCAAAGCATTACAGTTTGGATGTTACTGCATGTGATGTCACTCAGGCTGTCCTTTCTAACACACAGTAGAAAGCGACCTTGAGATGCCTATTGAATAAAGGCGGACGTTCACACTAGGATGCATTTTACTGAGCATTTCAAGGGCGTGAATGAATTACGTTCCCATAGTGATATGTTGCACCGAGTGACAAGACTGATAAGGGAACTGAAAGTTATGCACCATAACTCATGTTCCCTGAAGGAAGGGAACGAGGTGCAACATACCTGGCCCTTTCAATGCTGAAAGCTCGGTGAAGTGCATTCTGGAGATCGATGGATGGGCGTCAGCGGCTTAAGTACCCAGAGTGTGGGGCCTCTGGCGCAACGCTGACGCCCCTGCCGTAAAGGCGTGATTATATTCCTTCAGGTAAACTGCGTGGGCGCAATTTCCCATAGTGATATGTTGCACCTCGTTCCCTTCCTTCAGGGAACATGAGTTATGGTGCATAACTTTCAGTGTTTTTAGTACGAGTGCTAGAAGAGTCTTCAGTGTTCTTGACCAGGATCATTGCACATTTACGTATAAATAAACTAGTCACATAGTCCCTACTGAGACGAGAAAGCAACTCTGAAGCAAGTTGAAAAAAGTGGACATAAACATGTTTGTATAAAGACTATGGCCACAATATTGGTAGTAAAAAATAGAAAAAGCTACTATCTCAAATAGTTATGAAGACTAAGAAGTGGTCCTTAATGTCTCATATGCAATCCCAGTTCTTGTGCGTATATGTGAAACAATTGTCATCTTTGTTCACACTTTTCTACCTTGCAGCTGGCTGATCGCACACGCCATATGTCATCACTGTAATACCATTATACTACCATGTTTGGTCTTCCTTCATATTCCAGACATTCTTTTTCTTAGTTTCTTTGTAAAGTTAATTTTACAGACAACTTAAACTCCTGTGTTCCTTGGGCCAAAATGACCCACAGAGCCTCAGTCCTAACACTGAGGTCATATTGCACAAAAACTCCCCCCTCTCCTGATGGCCAGGTGCTGGCGCTGTCCTCAGACAGCGTGAGGCGATCATTCATCAAGATCAACGCACGGAAAGCTTCTGGTCCTGACAACATACCTGGTCGTGTGCTGAAGGACTGTGCAGGGGAACTCGCAGCGGTCTTCACAGACATCTTTAACATCTCGCTGAGTCAGGCCATCGTCCCCACCTGTTTCAAAGCCACAACCATCATACCTGTCCCAAAGAAGGCAACGCCCTCCTGCCTCAATGACTATCGTCCGGTAGCACTCACCCCCATCCTGATGAAGTGCTTCGAACGGCTAGTCATGAAAAACATCAAATCTGTCCTCCCTGCCTCCCTGGATCCCTTCCAATTTGCATATCGGTCTAATCGCTCAACCGACGATGCCATCTCCTCTGCCCTCCACACAGCTCTCACACATCTGGACACGAAAGACTCTTATGTTAGAATGCTGTTCATTGACTTCAGCTCGGCATTCAACACCATCATCCCCCAACAGCTCATCCTTAAACTGGACAGTCTGGGGCTGAACACCTCAATGTGTAACTGGCTGCTAGACTTCCTGACCGGGAGACCACAGGCAGTACGGGTCGGGAATAACACATCCAGCACCATCACATTGAATACAGGAGCCCCACAAGGATGTGTGCTGAGCCCCCTTCTATTCACCCTGCTAACACACGACTGCACACCATCGTACAGCTCCAACCACTTCATCAAGTTTGCGGACGACACAACAGTGGTGGGTCTCATCAGCAACAACGATGAGACGGACTACAGGGATGAGGTGAGCCGCCTGGCCTTGTGGTGCGGACACAACAATCTCACTCTCAACGTGGAGAAGACAAAAGAGATTGTTGTGGACTTCAGGAAGAGGGATGCCCAACATGCCCCTCTGACCATCAACAACACCACAGTGGAGAGAGTGGACAGCACCAAGTTCCTGGGAGTGCACGTCTCAGAGGACCTGTCCTGGAGCAGGAACACTGCATCACTGGCCAAGAAGGCTCACCAGCGCCTCTACTTTCTCCGCAAGCTGAATAGAGCTGGAGCTCCAACCCCCATCATGTGCACCTTCTACAGGGGCGCCATAGAAAGTGTCCTGACCAGCTGCATCACGGTGTGGTATGGTGCATGTACTGCATCCTGCCGAAAGAGCCTCCAGCGTATAGTGAGAGCAGCTGAGAAGATTGTCGGCACCTCCTTGCCCTCACTACAGGACTTACACAGCAACCGCCTCACTCGGAAAGCCCTCTGCATGGCAGGTGATCCCACACACCCACTACACAGCTGCTTCAGCCTGTTGCCATCGGGGAGGAGACTGAGGAGTCTCCAGGCTCGAACCAGCAGACTGAGAGACAGCTCTGTTCATCAGGCAGTCAGGATGCTTAACACTCTGCCAGCTCTGCCCTCCCTCCCACTTGTACTGCCTTAATCACAAAAAACTTTCACACATTACCACACAACACAAAGTTTTTAACACTGGACTCTGTGTCATCAATACGGGTCATTCACTCAACTCACGGTCATGTGCTCATTCAGTTTGCACTACTTCTCATATTTGCACTAATGTTTGTATTACATTACTGCCTATAGTCATACTACTGTTTACATTTACTGTTGACATTTATTACTACTGTTTACATTTATTACTACTGTTTACATTTATTACTACTGTTTACATCTAGACTTTTTATATCTACACTACTGCTGATATACAGTATATATTCTTTTTACTAGCCTTATTGCATAATGCCACTTTGTTTCTATACCAATATCAACTACCTCATACATATACTGTGTACATTAACCCCATATGCTGCTTTGTCACTCTTTACAAATGTCAAATGCCAGAACCTTCATTTATTTTATAGATATACTTTTTTTAATTTATTTTTTATTTTTTATTATTTACATTTTTGGGCGCTAGTGGCCTTTATTGACTACAGGCGGAAATTAGTATTATTACTATAACCTGGCACAATGCATATTTCCTGTTTTTGTAGGTCAATGTATTGTTGTGCACTGTCCCTGAGAAAACAAATAAATCATTGGAGAGGGAGAGGGCGAAACGGTAGAGAGAGGGGGAGACACCACAGAAAGAAGCTCGTCGGGTCTGGGATGTGAATCTGCGACGCCTGCGGAGAGGCTCAGCCTCCAGCATATGTACAGCCCGCTTTATCCACTGCCCCAAAGCGGCGGCACATTTTATAGATATACTTTTTATACTTTATACTTCGGGACAGTATTACACTCTATTTCATTTTTGGTGTTGGTGAAACTTTTTATACTTTTATACTACTATGGAAAACTACTATGAAAAAACTCAGGACAGTATTACACTCTATTTCATTTTATGATTATGTTTATTAAATGTTGGTGTTTTGTGTTGGTGAAACTTTTTATACTTTTTTACTACTATGAAAAACTACTATGCAAAAAACTCAGGACAGTACTAAACTTTTATTATTTCATTTTATGCTTGTTTATTAATTGTTTAGTGTTTAAATGGTTACTGTTGCACCAAGGGACTGAGAGAGAAATGCAATTTCATTCCTGTGTATGTCTTGTACATATTGCAGTTCTGACAATAAAGTTGACTTTGACTTTGACTTTGATATTCTTTATTTTTGGTAGTTCCAGGAAACAACGCGGACAAAGACACAGGTTGTGAAAGTCTTGTAGCAGGATTTTTTTTTCAAACTTTCGCAAGGAAAGACTCATCTGTTGAAAATCATCTGACTTTAACACTGTAGTGCAAATGATTTATGATCTATTAAAATTCTGATTTCAGAGCTGGTTTATCTCAGAAGCACCGCCGGGCTCAGTCCATGCTTATCAGAATTCACAGAGCTCTTTTGGTGGGCCATATGCAACCGCAAGAACATGAAGGCTCAGTTCGT
Source organism: Garcialebias charrua (assembly GCA_038048925.1). Classification (NCBI taxonomy): domain Eukaryota; kingdom Metazoa; phylum Chordata; class Actinopteri; order Cyprinodontiformes; family Rivulidae; genus Garcialebias; species Garcialebias charrua. The sequence continues at coordinate 26,019 of JBBPBX010020780.1, read as the reverse complement.
TTAACATCATAATATAAAACATGATTTCCATGTCTTGGCCTGTAAAATCACAACAGCCTCACTAATCAAAGACAGTGTCAGAGGGAACACGGAATCCAGTTGTGGGCTGATGCTGGAAAAGAATCCCATTTTTCTTTTTTTACCTATTCTTCTGCCAATGGGCAAATAAAAAGGCAGCAATTTACAGGATATTACCACAAACGCTGCCTTTATGAGCACTGACGGACGGAGGTTGAGGAGCATCAAGTGTAGAACCACTAGACTGAGGAACAGCTTCTACCCTGAGGCTGTTAGACTCATGAATAAATAAAAATAAAATAAAAAATAAACACTGCAAAATATCACATCATGCTGATGCTGATCTGTTTTCTTGTTGCTGTGTTCATCTGTGTTCATCTGTGACCATCTGCTCATACAAACTCATGTTCGTGCTGCTGTTTATTCCCACTATATTAGGCTTAGTGTATTACTAGTTGATGTTTTTCTTAGTTAATTCTAGATGTTATTACTGTTTTTCTCTTGCATTTGTTGTTGGATGTAACTGGGACCCCGTGTACATAATCTCGTTTTCATCACATGTACCACATGCGGTGCAAATGACAATAAAGACTCTCTGACTCTGACTCTGATTAAGCACCTGCTCATGACGGTCACAACTGAAGTAACTGCGCTGCGGTTTACAATTACTGTACATTAAACTTTTTCCTTTAAATCTCCAAGTGAGTGTTACCAATCTTAGATATTTAGTCTTCAAATTGATTTGATGTCATTAGTGTTGTTGTGAAATTCATAGGAAATCGGGAAGTATTAGTATAAAAATGTTGAATAGGGTTTTATTTGCTAAATGAACTAGATTTACATGTATATTCCAAATTTTGTGTATTTATTATTTTTACTATTGATCAAATTTTATTTCTTTGTATTTGCTTAAATTCATGAATAGTTTTGTCATTTTTATCCTGACTATAAGATCCAACCATCCAGCCACAGCTAAGCAACCTTTAAATAAATGGCCACACTTTGATACATTTTCCACAAGTTGCGCTCAAATTAGGTATTTTAGTAGCCGAGGCAATTCCTAAACACACATGAACGCAAATTGATGGTGCAACGCTTTCCTTTGAAATGTTGCCATTAACTATTTAGAGTCAACTCTGATTGTCTTTTAGCAAAATATCTCTTGATGTTCTAGGTAGATACAGGGAGTCCTCGACTTACGAATGAGTTCCGGACCTGAGGACCATTCGTAACCCGTTTTTGACGTAAGTCGGAACCCATAGCACGTGCGTTCATAAGTCCGGATTTTCGTTCGTAAGTCGGAAAATGTATGCTAGCGCTGTGCCAAACACCCCTTTTTCAACACAAGCGTACATACTGGTTCATAAACATGCACATAACTTTGTTTACAAAAGGTTAGCTTACACACTTTCATCTAAAAACACCTAAAAACACATACCAGTGCTGTATTTTATGTACAACTGTACTGTTCGTAAGTCTGTTCGTAAGTCCGAGTTGCCGTAAGTCGAGGACTCCCTGTATTGGTAAAATCTTCAGGAAATATCAGGTGAAAATCTACGAGCGAACCTGACTCAAGTTGTTCGTCACAGATCACTGACTTTATAAAACACAAACATGGAGGTGATTCCACAGCCAGCCAGCAAGCCATTATATTTACGTGCTTCTTCCTTTTTGGGTCACGGGGGTCAATGGTGCCCATATCCATCAGTCACTGCGTGAGAGGTGGGGGACACCCTGGACAGGTTGCAAGTCCGTCACAGGGACACAAACAACCACTCTCACTCACACCTAGGGACAATTTAGAGTTACCAATTAGAAAAGTAGAATCTACAAAAGGTAGGACATTAATTGTTTGTGAGCACAGGGAACCCTCGACTTACGAACGAGTTCCGGACCTAAGAACCGTTCGCAGCTCGATTCTGCCGTAGGTCGGGGTGAAAAAAATGTGTCGTTCGTAGGTCCGGATTTTGTTCGTACGTTGCAAACATAACGCTAACGGAGCACCGCACGCACATTTATCTGAACAAGCGGACATACTGGGCCATAAACATGCACAGAACTTTATTTACAAACACTTATCTAACACATTACACCACACATTCATCCATAAACACACACAGTACCTGTACAGCATGTACAGTAGTGTACAGTAATGTTAAGCATTGCTATTCAGCAAAGCACATTCAATACTGTAATTTGAAAAACTACTTTGTGGAACCAGATGTATGAAAACAAAGTGCCTTAGTGTACAGTGCAGTCCAGGAACTTTTCAAAGATACAGTAATGTATTTTTCAGCACAGGAAAAGCATACAAAAAAGAAATATCTTCCTAAACAGTTCTTAGCAATAATCAGCAAATGATGTAAACCATGAACACTTCTGAAAAGAGCTGCAGCTATTGACATCAAACAGCAGAAAATCAGCAGCAATTCCCATCCATCCATCCATCTATCCATCCATCATCAATCAAACAGCACCAAATCAGCAGAATTTCACATCCATTCATCATCAGCAAATGATGTCAACCATGAACCATGAACACTTCTCAAAGAGCAGCAGTTATTGACATCAAACACCAGAAAATCAGCAGCAATTCCCATCCATCCATAGCAGCAGCTATTGACATCAATCAGTAGCAAATCAGCAGCAAATCACATCCATCCATCATCAGCAAATGATGTCAACAATGAACCATGAACACTTCTCAAAGAGCAACAGCTATTGACATCAAACAGCAGCAAATCAGCAGCAATTCCCATCCATCCATCCATCCGTCCATCCATCAGCAGGAGCACCTATTGACATGAATCCGCACCAAATTAGCAGCAAATCACATCCATCAGAAACATGTTGAAACTATCATGTGTACAATATGTGAAACCAGTGCATTGGTGTGCAGTCCATGTCCATGTGCATGAAAAACAAGTCCATGAACTCATTTTAAAGCTAGAAGCAGCAGAAAAAGGAAACAAAGTTCCTTTACTTTGATTGAAGTGTAGGTAGACCGTCTGTATGATGTTTTTCTCAAGTTCAAACCTGGATCTGATGGAACTGCTTAGCCATTGCTCAAGAATTAATGTTGGGGGCATTTTAGGCCAGGTGTGAGTTCAGGCAGGTGTGAGTTCAGGTGTGTGGTCGTGATGTGAGCAGGTCTGTCCATCAGATCAGTAGTGGGTTTTTTAATGGCAGCAGTCATTGAGGCAGAAGGTGTTGACACACAGGTGATGGATGGAGGCAGGATGCAGGACACTAGAGGCAGGCAGGAAGGACAGACATCCAGGACACCAGAGGCAGGCAGGAAAGACGTCCACGAGGTGATCTGTAAAAAAATAAAACAAACATGAAGTTGTGTAGTTACAGCTGGACAATCACCTACAAAGACAACATGAAAACTAGACAGAGAACAAGTTCTACTCACTGCTGATGTTCACAAACAGGTGACACTAGAGACAAGCTAGGGCAGCAGGCAGGATACAGGACACCAGAGGTAGGACAGAGAGGCAATAGCAGCAGGTGGAGGTACCGGAGGCTGGTCCATGAAGATGTCTTTGCTGTACCTTTCCGACTATGCTGTGCTGGTATGTGCAGGTGGGCAAGTCAGTGGTGGGATGGTGGAGCTGGTGGAGAGGAGGGGGAGGAGGAGAAGGCTTTGAACATAAGCAGATACAAATTGATTAACAGATTAAATTAATGTGTGTAACATGACACAACTCAGAAAAATAAAAATAAAATTTCATTACAGTACTGTACTGTACCTGGAGAGAGGGAGCAAGGGGCTGGGGGGGGGAGGCGTCTCTTACTGGGGAGAGGGTGGACTGTCCATGGCCTCCTCCTGGCTTGCTGCAGGGGGACTGGATGGCCTTTCTTCTGGTGCACCAGCAGATCCTGGAGGCGGTGCTGGGGCCTTTGTCACTAATTTGAGCATGTTGCTCTGCACGTGCTCCTGCTTTTTGTCCTCCAGGATCTGCTGGTAACACGCAACGTGATTCAGGACAGCCCAAGAGACCGTGGAGAATCTCTCCCCATTGGGGTCCTGCTTTTCCATCCTTGCCAGGAAGCTTTGGAGCTCTTTAAAGCCCAAAACCATCTCCTGCCTGGTGAAGGTCTTGGGTGGAGGGATGGGGGTGGCCTGCTCCTCTTCCTCATCCTGGACGTGCTTGTCCAGCTGCATCAGGTTGTCCGGGGAAAGCTCCTCTCCTGATGCACCCAGCAGGTGTTGGACATTGTCCTGGTCCATGTCAAGCTCCAGTGACCTGCCCATCCTCACAACGTCCTCGATTACACGGTCCACCTCCTGGGAATCGTGTGCATCCTGAACAAGCTGTGGACATAGCTTCTTCCACACGCCGCACAAGTTGTTAGGAGTCACACAATCCCAGGAGTTGCCAATGTTCAGCACAGCATCGTGGATGTTGTACTGTCTCCAGAACTCTTTTAGGGTGAGGGCCTCAGAGTTCTCTGTTGCCTCCAAAGCGGCACGGATGACCTTCTGAAGGTAGTATGCCTTTAATGTACTAATAACCCCCTGGTCCATCGGCTAGATCAGGGACGTGGTGTTAGGGGGCAGGTACACCACCTTCACATTAGGGTGCAAGTCGGTGAGATCAGGGGGGTGCCCTGGAGCGTTGTCCAAAACCAGCATGACTTTAAAGGGATTCTTTTGGCGTGTGCAAAAATGCCGGACCTCTGGCACAAAGTTGTTGGTGAACCAATTTGTAAACACAGCCAACGTCACCCAGGCCTTTCAAATTGATGTCCAATAGACTGGCAAGCGTTGTTTATCAATGTTTTTGAAGGCTCTGGGGTTTTCAAATTGGTACACCAGCAACGGCTTGAGTTTGTTTCAAATTGGTACACCAGCAACGACTTGAGTTTGCAATCACCCAAAGCATTGCCCCCCACCAGCAAGGTCAAACGCTCCTTGCCGACCTTGTGACCCGGTGCGGTGCATTCGGCCTTGCTGATGTAGGTCCTGTCTGGCAAACGCTTCCAGAACAGCCCTGTCTCATCGACGTTGAACACCTGCTGGGCAGTGTACCGGCCGTCCCTGATGATCTCAGCCAGTGTTTCGGGGAAGGTCTCAGCTGCCTCGTGGTCAGCACCGGCGGCCTCACCTGTTTAAATGCACACAAACATGACACGGTTAAGCTGTTGTAACACTGTAATAAAAGGAAAAATGAAAAAAATTAATAATAATTTGTAAGTCGGGGACTACCTACAGTATTAAAAAATGAAAATGAGAAATTAAATGCTCACCTTGTACTTTGAGGTTGTGGAAGTTGTTTCTCTCCTTGAAGTGAGCAAACCAACCTTTGGAGGCGTTGAACTGCTCTGATCCAGTGACCTCCCTCTCCACCCGCCACCCCCTGATGTGCTGCCTGAAGTCCTTTCTCCTGCGCTCTGGGAAGACGTCCCTTCTCCAGGATTGCTCTGTGCACCCCCCTGCCCCCCTGCATCTCCCCCACTACTCGCTACTTGTTGCAACCTCAGATAAATCCTCCTGGCCTTCTCACATATGACAGACATACTGATGGGGATTTGCCTTTGTGTGTTGTCCTCCAGCCAAAGCACCAGCAAACATTCCATCTTCACAATCCTACCTGTCCTCTGCTTCGTAATTATGGTTGACCTCATGGGAGCCGAATCACGCACGTGCTACAAAATGCGCTCTCTGTCTTTCGTAATCGTCCCCACTGTCGACCTGGCTAACCCTAGCTTTTCTCGAATCGCTGTTGGTGTCATGCCCTGATCTGACATTTTTATTATTTTCGCCTTTGTCTCCAGCGTAATTGTTTTACGAGGTTTCTTTGCCTCGGCCGCGTCCGCGGACTATCCTTGTCTCTTCGGAGCCATTGTTCGTCAAAATTAGCATACGTGCTGACGTGCTAATTCCTAAGGAGAAAATTAATGAAAATGAATGCTAACGTTGACAAATGAATGCTAACGTGCTAACGTTCGCTTTCGTCTAAAAATTATTATGTTGTAATTTAGTACCTGTTTGTTCGTTTGATCTTCATTGAAGATTAGCGTACGTGCTAACGTGCTAATTCCTAAGGAGAAAATTAATGAAAATTAATGCTAATGTTGACAAATGAATGCTAACGTGCTAACGTTCGCTTTTCATCTAAAAATTATTATGTTGTAATTTAGTACCTGTTCGTTCGTTGTTCGTTTGTTCGCTGTTCATTGTTGTTCATTGTTCGTTTGTTCGCTGTTCGTATGTCTGTTGTTCGCAATTTCCGTAACTAACCCACAAGGACAAAATGTCCGCAGCTCTTTAAATAGTACCGTTTTACCTGTACGTATCCCTCCGCGGCCCGTTGCACTACGGCTGTGTGTACATCTGCCGGGAGCCCAGCCCCCACTCTCGCTGGCGGTAGTTTTCCACTGTCATGCGCAGTGTCATGCCCAACACACAACAGCCAAGGCAATCCCCTCCCCCCACCTTTCCGCTTGTCGTAATGACCCAGTTATGCTGTAGCTCGATTACATACTTCTAATGGGGCTCGTTCGTAGGTCTCGTGTTTTTCGTTCATATCTCAATGAAATTTTTTAAACTTGGTTCGTTCGTAAGTCCTTATTTTTCATTCGTATCTGGATGCCATTTTTTAAACTTGGTTCGTTCGTAAGTCCGTATTTTGGTTCGTATCTCGATGGCATTAATTCAAAGTGGCTTGTTCGTAGGTCCGGGTTGCCGTAGATAGGGGGCGCCGTAAGTCGGTGGCACCCTGTATTTCTCAGAAACCCACTTCAAACCACATTGAACGATTGCTTCAAACCGGTTTTAAAAGTGGATGGATGTAAATAAGACTGTTAACATTTAATTCTAGCAGCTGAACCATGTCAACACCTCATAGAGCCTAAATGTAGTTAAGGAATGTACATGTGCATGTGGATTTTGTGCAAAAAATGGAAAATCTGTGCGAGTGACAGCAGGGATGTAAACACAGAGAGGAAGAGAATTCCATGCATCCATCCATCCATTTTCTTCCGCTTATTCGGGGTCGGGTCGCGGGGGTAGCAGCCTAAGTAGGGAGGCCCAGACTTCCCTCTCCCCAGCCACTTGGAGCAGCTCCTCTGGGGGAATCCCAAGGCGTTCCCAGGCCAGCCGAGAAACATAGTCCCTCCAGCGTGTCCTGGGTCTTCCTCTGGGTCTCCTCCCGGTGGGACATGCCCGGAACACCTCACCAGGGAGGCGTCCAGGAGGCATCCTAACCAGATGCCCGAGCCACCTCAACTGGCTCCTCTCGATGTGGAGAAGCAGCGGCTCTACTCCGAGTCCCTCCCGGATGACTGAGCTTCTCACCCTATCTCTAAGGGAGAGTCCAGACACCCTGCGGAGAAAACTCATTTCAGCCGCTTGTATCCGAGATCTCGTTCTTTCGGTCACAACCCAAAGCTCATGACCATAGATGAGGGTGGGAACGTAGATCGATTGGTAAATTGAGAGCTTTGCCTTTCGACTCAGCTCTCTCTTCACCACGACAGACCGGTACAGTGCCCGCTTCACTGCGGAGGCTGCACCTATCCGCCTATTGATCTCACGCTCCAGTTTTCCCTCATTCGTGAACAAGACCCCGAGATACTTAAACTCCTCCACTTGGGACAGGACCTCCTCCCCGACCCGGAGAGGGCATGCTACCCTTTTCCGGCTCAAGACCATGGCCTCGGATTTGGAGGAACTGATCCTCATCCCGGCCGTATCACACTCGGCTGCAAACCTCACGATCTGATGAAGCCAATAGGACCACATCATCTGCAAAAAGCAGAGAAGCGATTCTAAGGTCACCAAAACGGATCCTCTCAACACCTTGGCTGCGCCTAGAAATTCTGTCCATAAAAGTTATGAACAGAATCGGTGACAAAGGGCAACCTTGGCGGAGTCCAACTCTCACTGGAAACGAGCCTGACTTACTGCCGGCAATGCGGACCAAGCTCTGACACCGGTCGTACAGGGACCTAACAGCCCATATCAATGGGCCTGGTACCCCATACTCCCGGAGTACCCCCCACAGAACCCCCCGAGGGACGCGGTCGAATGCCTTTTCCAAGTCCACAAAGCACATGTAAACTGGTTGGGCAAACTCCCACGCACCCTCCAGGACCCTGCTGAGGGTGTAGAGCTGGTCTAGTGTTCCACGACCAGGACGAAAACCACACTGCTCCTCCTGAATCCGAGGTTCGACTATCCGACGGACCCTCCTCTCCAGAACCCCTGAATAGACCTTACCAGGGAGGCTTAAGAGTGTGATCCCCTATAGTTGGAACACACCCTACGGTCCCCCTTTTTGAATAGGGGAACCACCACCCCAGTCTGCCAATCCAAGGGAACTGCCCCCGATGTCCACGCGATATTGCAGAGTCGCGTAAGCCAACACAACCCCACAACATCCAGAGCCCTAAGGAACTCAGGGCAAATCTCATCCCCCCCCCCCGGAGCCCTACCACCGCAGAGCTTTTTAACCACCTCGGTGACCTCAGCACCAGAGATTGGATAGCCCGACCCAAAGTCTCCAGGCTCCGCTTCCTCAATGGAAGACGTGCCAGTAGGATTGAGGAGGTCTTCGAAGTATTCCGCCCACCGACTCACAACATCCCGAGTTGAGGTCAACAGCACACCATCCCCACCATAAATGGTGTTGGTCGCACACCGCTTCCCCCCCTGAGAAGTGACTATTAGAAACGGACAAATGTAGAATGACAGGTCCAGGTGGATTTTATATTGGAAGAAAGACAAAAAACACATGCTAAGGACATAAATAATTACAAATACAAACAGGTAGAGTAGAGCAAGTAAAGACAACAGCAGAGTGAGGAAATGTGGTCAATTTCTCCTTGAGGAGTCTGAGCAGCATGAGGGAAACCCAAGCTGACCTAACTTATCCTACTCTGTTGCACATTGCTTTGAATCTGAGTATGTTATTTTCAATAACTTCACAGTATTTACAGTATTCTGCTGTAAATTTACGTTTACCGTAGAGTCTCTTATTCATCCATCCATCCATCATCTTTACCCGCTTCTTGATTTTTGGGGGGCCGCCAGTGCTCATGTCCAGTATTCACTGTGCAAGAGGCGGGGGACACCCTGGACATGTCTCCAGTCCATCACAGGGATTTATAGAAACAAACAAACATTCACTCTCTGACTCACACCTAGAGACAATTTAGAGTTATCAATCAGTCTAACATGCATGGTTTTGGTCTGTGGGAAGAAACCGGGGTACCCGGAGAAAACCCATGCATGCACAGAGAAAACATGCAAACTCCACCCAGAAAGCCCCCCAGACCAGGATTTAAACCTGGGTAACCTGCTCGCTGAGAGGCAGCAGCTCTACTATTTGTGCCACCGTGCTGCCCTCTCTTACGTGCTTCTGTTTTTCTGTTTTAATCCTTTGTGTGAATCTACAATACCGTATTCGTCGGAGTATAACACGCAGTTTATTTGCTCATTTGAATGTCCCGCGTATTATACACTGAAGCGTGTTATTTATGGATTTTTCCCCATATTTTTAGACCCATTTTTGGCTCTGATATTGCCGTTTTTCATTTTGGGCAAAAATTGTGCAGTACCAGGTTCGGCCGCTATGGGCGCTATGGGCAGCAGCAGAGGACTCAGAGAGCGAAGAGGAAGAGGAGGGCCACTTCTAGACCGTTTCTAGCTCATGTGTCTGAAAAAAGCCTCCTCTGGTCGGACTGACTCTGTCGCTGCCCGCCTCCTGCTCTAGATGTAGCTGCTGTTAGCTATGAGGTTCACTGTTTTTGTTAGCAAGATAACTCATAAACCACACCGCGGATATACTTGAAATATTCTTGAAACTTACAGAGCGTAATTTGGTGGTCATTTACAAATTATTAGCTGTATAAAGGCTGAGTTAGACTTTCGCTTTGGTCCGCAGGCTGGAGCGCGCGCGCCGCGCGGCGAAATGCGTTTATAGTGTCGCCTCTGTGTTTATAGTTGTCCCACGGCGGCGCATGGCAAAGTGCTGTTCTTTTACGGACCAGCAGGAGGCAGTACCCTCTAAAACCTGTGCATATGTTGCAAGAAAGGTGTAGAAGAAGAAATCTACCGTAGAAGAAGAACTGTTTGACGTCACACAACAAAAACAAATAGCTTTCTGCTCGCGTGCTGAACTGTTGTCTTTATTTGCGGTTTTAATGCATGGAGTCAGCGGAGGAGAAAGCGATCACGTGACTTTTGGCGAAAAAACAAAAGAAAAGTCCGACTCCAGATCAGGAATGAAGGATAATTTAATACATTTTGTGTCACAAAACATTCCTCCATGCGTCGCGACTCCGTCTCCACGACCACAGCGGCGCAAACAGCTGCAGGCTCCGGCGTGAAGAGGGTGAAGGCTGTCGGTCAATCAAATCGTAGCGCCCACCGCGCGCGCTCAGGGCTTGCGGAGTTTCAAAAATTCAGAGGTGCACGGCACGCGCTAATCCCCTGCGCGGGGCCAACGCGCAGGGGCGGGGACTGTGAAATTGCGTCACTTTTGGAGCGCGCACCCTCGCGCGCTGCGCGTCGCGTCAAGTATAAATTAGGCTTAAGACATATGAGATAAAATTCAATTTTTTACAATTTATTTTAGTATCGCACGCGACCAATTTGGAAGAAGTCAAACCGAAACAATTTATAATCCAGCAGATTTGACCATTTCGTGAAACGGTTAAGCTCAGGAACCCTTGTGCTATAAAGTCAGCTAAGAAATATATATTTTAAGCGTTTATTTAGCTAAATTTAAAGAAATAAAGCCGTCCCACCCGCCTGCATGCAAATCGGCGAACTACTTTTTAAAATCCAGCTGATTTGAACATTTTGTGAAACGGTTAAGCTCAGGAACCCTTGTGCTATAATGTCAGCTAAGAAATATATTTTTTCTCGCAAAGAAACAATTGTTTTTACCGTGTTTTCTTGTGAAGTCCTTCGTGCTCACTCGCTTCTGTGGCCGCCATTTTAAGCAGGGTAAATGAGGCGCTGACGCGTCGCGTAGCGGTGATGCATAATAGATGCGCATTATACAACGAAGCATGTTATTTACGAATTTTTCCAATATATTGGCAATAATTGGACAAAGCGTGTTATATACAGGAGCGTGTTAAAGTCTGACGAATACGGTACATGCTGTACTTCAGTTTGCTGCTGGTACACCTGCGTTTCCCCACTGAGGTACACTTTTTCTTCTTCTTGTTGTTGTCCTTTTTCTTGTTGTTGTTCTTCTTGTTCTTTTTCTTCAAGAATCTAGCAGATATGCTGGTGAAGATTCTCAGTCGTCCAGGACATGATAAATCAAAAAGGCGTTCAATTCAAGATCAACTGGACTTTATTTGTAACAGAAGACTCTGTTACAAATAAAGTCCAGTTGATCTTGAATTGAACGCCTTTTTAATCTAGCAGATGTCTGCTTGTATTGAGCCTGGTTCTACTGAAGGTTTCTTCCTTTCCACTGTTGTCTTTGTGCTTGCTCAGGGCGAGCACCTGCGACCAAGTGAAGATTCAATGCTATCTGCTGGCTTCCTTAGATAGAAACTTTACTAATGTCTGTTTTTTTATTATTGTTTGTTTTGTTATTTGCTTAGTCCCTTCAGTTCATCCTTTATTCATTTCTGCTTCTGGTTGATTTTCATGTCCTTTTTGTTTTGATTCAACCCCTTTGTTTCCTGTGTCAGCTCTCACTCTCACCCTTGGTCAGACTCCATATTGTTTGTTATTCATCTTATTACTCTCACCTGCTTCCCATGATCAATCACCCCAGGTGTTGCCACTTTCCACTCACCCCCTGCTCTATGTGATTCCTGATCACTACTCCCTCAGCAATTCATTGTCCTGACATGTTCAGATATCCCAGTCTTTCTTGTTTCCTTTGTACCTGCCAGTGTTTTCGTAAGTTGTTACTGCCACATTAGCCCTGTGTTGTTTTTTTTAATAAGCAGAAGATACCATACCATTTTATTTATAAAGCAATTTAAACAGCGACTGATGAATGGATGGATGAATATTTTACTTTTAGCTCTCTATGTCTGGCTGCATCTTTCATTCATTCATTCATTCAACCTTTATTTATACAGGCTAGCCTCGTTGAGTCACGGGGACTCATTTACAAGAGGGACCTGTCTCACTCACACCAAACAACCATCCACTCTCACACTCACACCTAGGGTCAATTTAGAGTCACCAATCAGCCTAACAAGCATGTTTTTTGGTCTGTGGGAGGAAACCGGAGTACCCGGAGGAAACCCACGCATGCACGGGGAGAACATGCAAACTCCACCCAGAAAGGCCCCGGACCGGGATTTGAACCGGCAACCTTCTCGCTGAGAGGCAGCAGCTCTACCAGTTGTGCCACCATGCTGCCCAACCACCATCTGGGTCCAACCACCTGCTGACGGTGATAAAAAATTGGCTTTTATAATGTATGTGAATGGTTTTGTACAGTGTCCTGAGACAACTTCTGTTGTGACTTGGCACTAAATAAAAAAACTGAATTTAATTTAATGAATTGTGTGCAAGAACAAAAAATACCTTCCTTTGTGAGACAAAAGTTTGCCTCCATCAAGGTTTGAATAAAAAGAGAACCTCATCTTAGAATTTAAAGTCTGTCATTGATGGGGGAAGACTATGTAAAGGTAATGGATGGTTTCACGTACTGATGTTAAATTAATACAGAAACGTGTGTGAAGCCAAGAGAGCCTTTTTGTCTACTCAGAGAGGAGTCTGATAACTGATGACTAATAAACTTATACGCCTTCAAGAAATGCGAGCTGTGAAGCAGAGGTTGTCTTGACTTTGACTCTGTCCAATAACGGGTTTGTATTTAAGCTTTTGCTAACTCTTTGGGCAGATCTTGGAGATGGAGCGACATGCAACATCTTGTATGCTTGTTTTTCAATGCTGCTCCCCTTGCAAGGATATTAAACCTGGGTTGAAAAGATCTTCTCATTGTCTTCTTTGTGGCTATCTGATTAACCCTTAGATGCATAAGTGGGGTCAAAAATGACCCCGAGGGTTGTTATTCTTCAAAATCTCTGAAACTAAAAGTTTTTACTCTTCCATATTCCAGGTATTCCTCATAAAACATGTTTGTGACTTCAAGCCATTTGAATTTTTTAAAATGTTTTTATACATTTTCAGAAATTGCAGTTTTTGTGTCACTACCCCAGTTTTTCATGAGTGGGGTCAAAAATGACCCCAAGCATTTCCTATAGAATCTCAAGGGTTTGCTTTGGGAACCTTTGATTCTTACCAACTGTGACTGTCAAGATACATTTTCTGTCTCATTTAAACATCTGATACCTGCAGTCTCACCACTAGGAGGTCAGTTTGACACAGCAGCATACATGTATTATCTTCCTTTACCAACTCAATGACTTTATTGTGATAGAATATCATGTTGGTCAACAAAGTAGACACTCTTAGCTAACTACAAAATAATGTTAGTACTTAAGCTAGCTAACACTAGCTTAGCAAGCCAGCTGATATTACTGGATTTGTTGTGTAGAAACTCACTGTATTCACAATTCCTTGTAACAAATGCAAACCTGTTGGATAACCTATTATATATTATTATATATATTATATTACATTTATATTATTTTAAAAATCTGTATGCCTCGTTTATGATTGTCTATTGTTGTTGCTGTTGTCCATTGTTGTCATAGTCCTTTGTTGAAACCAGGTCTCATGTTTGTCTGTTTTATGTTTTCTCATCTAAACTATCATGGCTATTTGGAGGACAGCGATACCCGAAGACCTTGATCGAGATATGATCCTGAATGGATGGGATGAAGAACCCATCAGTGGTACTGACTCGGGATCTGGCATCTTGAATGTAGAGGATACAGATTATTGTCCACCTGGACATGTCAGGCTGTCTGGAAACCAACCTGCCTCTGCTGAACAAGATCAGTCAGACACTGAGGAGTTCTCTGAGACCTCCAAAGAGGGAAAGGCTATTGTGTCCAACAGAATGAGCCACAAGGGCTCTTACTAGGCAGAGTTATCTCCCACTCAGGCTAAAACACCAAGCCACAATTTACTAAGAAGTCGGTCAGGGCCTGCACCTGTGTTTAGCACCATCTCTCAATAGATGCATGAAAGCTGTTTATCACTGATGTATATTAGAAGAGGTGTTGACATGAACAAACATGGAGGGAAGAATAGTCTCAACAAGCAGAGGAAAAGAGTGGAAAAATTATAAGCAAACAGGAGCTCATGGCCTTCATTGGAGTGACCATTCTTGCAGGAAGTGAAAACTGGAATGTACCAATGTGTGTGCTCTTTGGGCGTCTTCTACACAACCCAAGGTACCCTGAATCTACCAACCAACATCACTGAAGCAAATGGAAGATGTGGAGTGACAAAAGTGCAAACAAGTAACAGGAGAGAGGCACAGAGGGCCAACAGAAGAGAAAGAGGTGCCAGATGTGTCCAAGAAACAAAGATCGCAAAACCACCAATTGGTGCAGGAAATGCAGCACTACAGTGTGCAATGGTCACAGCCAAAATCAAATGATTTGTGACAACTGCACACAGTGAATAGAGAAAAGATGTTTGTGTGGGCACATGTGAGTGTACAGTGTTCTGGTTGTATGTTCATTCTCTTTTTTGTCCTTCAGACAGATGGACATTCTAACAATAATTTTTGAAGATTTTTGATGTTATTTCATGTGAAAAAATGTCATAAAAAGTTATGAATAACCATATTAAATGTAAAATCAGTCTTTTGTTGACCCAAATTTAATAAATATAACTGCCTTTAACCAAAATTAAAGACATAATTTAAATTCATTGCAAAAACCCATTGATTCTAATTGGGGTCATTTTTGACCCCACTCATGGAAGAATGTAGGTATTGGTCGTTCATGCATCCAAGGGTTAATGAGTTATGATGGGATAATTAAATTATCCAATAGTCCAATTTTTTGTATTGGATGAGGTCCTGCATTTTTTTCCCTTTCCACCTTCTTTTCTCTTCTGTGTTACATTAGTTAGAGGTTCATAACTACTATATTTTAAAAGATCACCAAAGTCCATGCTCAATAATCCATGTATAAAATCCAACAATGTTCAGTCAAGTCATCTGGACGGTTTCATTGTTTTTTTTATTTTTATTTTTTGTGCTGAGACATTTTGCCCTCCATCCAGAAGGCTTCATCAGTCTGACGAAACACCAAACAAAACTGCTTCTCCGCCAACAACTTACTCCAAAGTGGAAAAACAGTTATGTTGTTAAGATGGTCTCTGATGCCCGCCCTCTCCCTTGTCGACAGTCATGTAAAACTGGTTCAAAACACCAAAGTCCATGCTCAATAATTCAGGTATAAAATCCAACAATGTCCAGTCAGGTCACCTGGATGGTTTCTTTTGTGTGTGTGCTGAGACGTTTCGCCCTCCATCCGGAAGGCTTCATCAGTCTGAGGAAACACCAAACAAAACTGCTTCTCTCCCTGAATTTCCCCACTGAGATACACTTTTCTTATTATCATTCTTGTTCTTGTTCTTCTTGTACTCCTTCAAGGATCTAGCAGATGACTGCTTGTATTGAGCCTGGTTGTTATTGTTAAAAGATAAAGTTAAAGATGATGTTAAAAGATATTTATGTGTTGCACAAAACATAAAATGCCAATACTTTAGTCAGGTACCTTGGTCAATTAATAAATACATCATGGAGCCCAGTTTATAAGGTACCCAACGTTTGACTATAGCTTCCTAAAGTATTCGTTCCTTTGCAGGAGAACAATTCACAGAATTCAGAGTGAGCAAACATTTAATAAAGATTCACAAAAGCAACACCTGTGTCACAATGGGGAAAAAAAACGACTAGTCAACAAGTTATTTATTTATTTATTATTTTAATGAAAGTCCTTGGGTTGTATGACTGATGTAAGCATGCTTAAAATTCCTGGTGGTCCATCACTGCTATTACCATCTGAAATGTAACAAAAACTTCTACACTGTGAATTGTTGTAACTAGCCGAAGATAAATGTGGGGTTTTCACAGCCCCTGGTGCATTCTTTGTTTTCTAAAATATTTACAAAACGACTTTTCCCGCAAGAAAATCCAAATATTTAGCTTGTGTTTATGGTAACTAACTTTTGCTAAGCAGTTATCTGCTTTAAATGGCTGGAAAGACATAAGGGGCACAGTAATGAAGAGGTGTTTATGTTTTTTAGCATGCTGAGCTGTAACAGGGCTGCAACTGTTTGCATATTCTGTTTTCCCAAATGGAGCAGTCTGTGCGCATGCATGGAAGGCATGTGTGAGTTTCGGACAACCTGTCTGTCCATGTGTCAGTGTGATGGAGGGTTTGAAGAATGGGACGGGGTACATGGTGGCAGACAGGGCAGTGACCCCATTAGTGTGAGATGAACCCTGTAGAGAGAAGTCTGAAGATGGGAAACAAGTGCTCAATCATACTCAGGGAATACTTTCTTCATGAGGTGAATGAAACTGGAGAGCAACTTGTTACTGGTTTTCCTGCACTTTTTAAAGTCAAGTAAATAAGAAAGTTGTTTATTTAATATATGACTGCTAAAGGTAATTTATCCTGCCACCATTTATGTGTATGCTTGTTGTTCTATTAGCAAAACATTCCACAAATCATTGGACAGATTTTAGTAACACTTTCAAAACATAGTCATCTACAATGGTTACCTTTTAATTCAGTCTGATTCAAGATGGCTGCCACAGCTTGTTGACCATAGCAAACTAAAAGATGGCTATAACTCAGTCCGTTGTTGAGAAATTTGGTGTAGTAGTAGCTGAGAGTCATTCCAAATTTGGATTGCATAGGTATTCTTTTAAAACCATGGCATTAACTGTTAGTCAACCCTGTGCTTGTTAACAAAATATCTCATGAACCAATGGACACAGTTTATTGAATCTCTTAGAAAATAATCACGTGCGTTCCAGAGTCAGAGTCAGAGATTCTTTATTGTCATTCGCACCGCATGTGGTACATGTGATGAAACAAGATTATGTACAGGGTCCCAGTTACATTCAACAATAAAATGTAAAAGAGAAACTGTAATAACATCTAAGATATGAACTAAGAAAAACATCAACTAAAAATACACTAGACACTAATAGCATAAAAACATTACTTCGAACAGCAGCACGAACATGAGTCTGTATGAGCAGATCCCATAATCATACAAACTTTGTTTGGTTGAAAATACAGCAGGAAACTAAAAAAGATATGCAAAAATGTAAACGTTTATAATTAGCATATTCAGCTTTCTTTAACATTTTACACATTTACATTTTTGAAAAAGAGTTGCGTACCCCACTGAGTCTGTGTTTATGTTTATGTTTATTAAATTTGTTCATTTTTTTTTACAAAAGAAATACAATACAAGACAATCCCATGAATGATAATGTACAAAATATAAAAAAATGAAAGGTAGCAGAAAGAAGAATAAATCTTATTATACCTGACCCTTTTTCAAACAATCAGATTAAACAATAATAATCTTCCACCAACAGTACAAAATGACTAACTCTTTCTAATCTAAAAAGTTTAAGTTTAATAAATACATTCTTCACAACCATCCTCATGCATGCTCAATAATTCAGGTAGAAAAATCTAAAAAACGTTAAGTCTGGTCCTCTGGACATTCAAAAAACAAAACGAAACAAAAAATGTGTAGAAACGTTTCGTCTTTCGTCCAAAAGTCTCAGAAACTGAGACTGAAAAAGTCTTTCAGATGAAAAGGGGGTGAGGGGGTGCCTTATGTGCCTTACTTCATATGCCACTTTGCCTATATACCAACATCAACTACCTCATACATATACATGTACTGTGTACATTAACTCATATGCTGCTGTGCCACTCTTTGCAAATGTCAACGCTAGAAACTTCAGTTTATTTTATAGATATACGTTTTATACTTTTTATACTACTATGCAAAAACTCAGGACAGTATTACACTTTTATTATTTCATTTTATGCTTATGTTCATTGGGTGTTTGGTGTTTTAGGGGTGTTTGGTGTTTCAGTGTTGGTGTAAATTTTCATACTTTTATACTATTATGAAAAAACTCAGGACAGTGTTACACTTTTTTACTATTTTATGCTTATGTGTATTAAATGTTTTAGTGTTTAGTGTTTAGATGGTTACTGTTGCACCGAGGGACTGAGAGAAACGCAATTTCGGTCCTGTGTATGTCCTGTACATATTGCAGTTCTGACAATAAAGTTGACTTTGACTTTGACTTTGAAAAAAAAAAATCTTTCCCACTTCCTGGTCCACAGTTTCTATGACCTCCACTCTTCTTTCTCTTTCATTCTCTTCATTCATTAGCTCCTCAAAGTAATCCTTCCATCTTCCCATCACACTCTCCTCACTTGTTAGAACATTCCCATTCCCATCTTTAATAAGCCTAACCTGCTGCACATCCTTTCCAGCCTGATCCCTCTGTCTTGCCAATCGGTACAAGTCCTTCTCGCCCTCTTTAGTGTCCAGTCTCCCATACAACTCATTGTACGCCCTCTGCTTTGCCTTAGCTACTTCCCTCTTTGCTCTATGTCCCATCTCCTTATATTCCTGTCTCCTCTCTTCAGTCCTCTCACTGTCATATTTCTTCTTGGCTAATCTCTTTCTTTGAATGGCGTCCTGCACTTCACTATTCCACCACCAGGTTTCCTTATCATCCATTCTCTGTCCAGATGACACACCAAGTACCTTCCTACCTGTCTCTCTAATTACTGTTGCTGTAGTAGCCCAGTCACTTGGAAGCTCTTTCTTACCACCCAGAGCCTTTAACAGCTCCTCTCTGAATTTCTCACAACATTCTTCCTTCTTTAGCTTCCACCATTTGGTCTTCTTCTCTGATTTTACTCTTTTTCTCTTCTTCGCAACAACAGTCATTCTACACACAACCATCCGATGCTGTCTGGCCACGCTCTCCCCTGCTACAACCTTACAGTCTCCAATCTCCCTCAGGTTTCCTCTTCTACACAGAATGTAGTCGACCTGTGTACTCCTTCCTCCACTCTTATAGGTCACTCTATGTTCCTCCCTCTTTTGGAAATAGGTATTGACTATAGCCATTTCCATTCTCTTGGCAAAATCCACCACCATCTGTCCTTCCTGGTTTCTTTCCTTGACACCAAACCTACCCATCACTTCCTCATCCCCTCTGTTTCCTTCACCAACATGTCCATTCAGGTCTGCTCCAATCACCACTCTTTCCTCCCTGGGAATACTCTCTATCACTTCATCCAAATCTTTCCAAAATGTATCTTTCTCCTCCCCATCACATCCAACCTGTGGAGCATAACCACATATGTTTAGCATCAGACCTTCTACTTCTACCTTCAGACACATCTATCAGGACAACATTACACTTTTGTTATTTCATTTTATGCTTATGTTCATTGGGTGTTTGGTGTTTTAGGGGTGTTTGGTGTTTCAGTGTTGGTGTAAATTTTCATACTTTTATACTACTATGAAAAAACTCAGGACAGTGTTACACTTTTACTATTTTATGCTTATGTTTATTAAATGTTTTAGTGTTTAGTGTTTAGATGGTTACTGTTGCACCGAGGGACTGAGAGAAACGCAATTTCAATCCTGTGTATGTCCTGTACATATTGCAGTTCTGACAATAAAGTTGACTTTGACTTTGACTTTGATCACCCTATCTGACACTCTCTTCACCTCTACTACATTCTTTGCCAACTCCTCCTTCAGGACCACCCCTACTCCATTTCTCTTTCTATCCACACCATGGTAAAACAGTTTGAACCCTGCTCCAATGCTGCGAGCCTTGCTGCCCTTCCACTTGGTCTCTTGGACACATAAAACATCTACCTTCCTTCTCTGCATCATGTCAGCCAGCTCTCTACCTTTGCCTGTCATTGTCCCCACATTTAGAGTTGCAACCCTCAGTCCTACATTCTTCACTTTCCTCCTCTCCCTCTGTCTCCTGACATGTTTCCCTCCTCGGGGTCTTCGACTAATAAAAAATTCATACAACCAACTCATTTGATTTCCAAAATAACTTAATTTTAACCTCCAATAAACACTTCATACAACCAACTCATTTGATTTCCAAGATAATGAACAACTTAATTTTTTATTTTTACTTTCTGTATCTCATACAATTTCTAAATTCCAACACATTTAAATACATGTTTTTACCCGTTTAAACTTAATCATTCTTTTGAAAACAACCATTGATTGAACCACTTTAATATCTGATTCCAATTCATTCCATAACCCAATTCCTTGAACTATGGGAGATCTTCCCCTCGAACTAGTCCTAAAATGTGGCTTCACAAATACATTTGTCCCCTTAAGATTGTAACTACTCGTTCTTCTAACAAAATACTTCTGAATATTTGAAAGAAATGCATTATTCTGTGCTTTATAGAAAACTAACAAAATATTATAATCAGCTAAATCATAAAACTTCAACAGTTTCATTTGATAAAACAAAATGCTTGACGGATGATGGAAATTCTTCCTGGTGATAATTCTAACAACTCTCTTCTGCAATATAAAAATTGGCATTGTAATTGATTTACACGCCGTACCCCAAACGCTAACACCATAAATTAAGTGTGGCACAAATAATGTATTATACAACAAATAAAGTGCCTTATCATTTAATAAATCTCTAACTCTGTAAAATATCGCAATAGACTTAGATAATTTTGCTTTAACTGAACTTATATGTTGTTTCCAAGATAATTTATCATCAATGGTGATGCCCAAGAACCTCACCTAATGAACTCTCTGAATCTCAGATACGTCAATTTAAAATGGTACATCCACTGATTTATCTTTATTACCAAATATCATGTAACTAGTTTTATCCAAATTCAACGTTAATGTGTTAACTTTAAACCAAGTCTGAATTTTTGCAAGTTCTGTCATTATTAGCAGTCTGGACTGCAGTGACTAATTGAAGCCTGGTATAAATGAGGCCAGCATACAGACCACCTGTAGGAGTTCTAGATCCACCAGCCATTCTCTCTCTAATCAGATGCAGCCAATCCTAATCAGCCACACTCCACACCTGTTCCTGGTTTGGAGGACTACTCTACCTGGGTATAAGAACCTCTGCCAGACATGCCTCCAGGCAGCACCGGGACATTATCAAGCTATGGTAAAGTGTATGGCCAGTCACAAATCTGTGTGAAACATTTTTGTATCCGAAGAATGTTTTTTGATCTCCTGCAGAGATAATCTTCTCTACCTCAGACAACCTGCTCCTCTCTCTCAACCAACACACACCTCGCTTCACTGTTTTGGACCTCTTCTCTCTGGACTGAGCTACATAAAACACAGCAGTAAGAACAAGAACATCACCATAAATTGATCAGTTGCTTTCTGAAGACCATTCTGGACACTCACCTTGTCCCTGCCTTCTCTTTTTTCGGCCTGGAGGATTTAGACCTGCAAAATAAAAACATTTATTCCTTTTGAACTCCTGACTCTGTTCCTTCTTCTCAGTCAGCCACTTGGGGTCAAATTATCTAAAAATATGACAGAATGTCCTGGTCAAACTGGCCCCCAAGGCAAGACTGGGGAGGGACAGATTCAGCAGTCTATCCAAGCACAGAATAGACGCATAGACTGTCAGGACCAAACTTTACAAAGTATTTTTTCACAGCAACAAACAACACAAGACAACCTCTGGGAGCTCGGAGGCATGATTCTCTCCTTACAACAGCAAATGTTGGCTATTTTACCCACGGCCACGGCGGAGACCTCTCAACCTCCTCACCAACCGGCAACCTCTTCTTCAGCCCCCCTGAACGTTCCAACTCTCCGGGAACCAGATGCCGACCCTCTGAGTTTTTTTAAGGTGACGCCAGCACGTGTGGCGGTTTTTTGTTACAATGTAACATAGCATTTTGCCATGCACCGCTAACCTACACCTCTGATGCCTCCCGCATAACCTATATCGTGAGAGCACTTAAGGGTGAAGAGCTTCAGTGGGCTCGTGCCTACCTCCAGAAACGTGACATGCAGTCCTTAACTTTTGCCACCTTTCTCGAGGAGTTTCGGCATGCGTTTGATCATCCATTACAACAAGAGGAGGCTACTAAAATTATGTTCAGCCTACGCCAAGGAAGCAGGTCCGTCACCAAATTTGCCACCCACTTTTGCATTTTGGCAGAGGATTCCGACTGGGGTGAGGTTGCGCTAAAAGGTGCATTTATTAATGGTTTAAATAAACAAATAAAGGACCAAATAGCCACCAGAGAGGCACCAGCAAGCTTAGATGACATGATCACGCTTGCTATTAGGATTGATAATTGTTTTCATGAAAATATGTTGGAGACCTACAGTTCCCCTGCATACCCCAAAACCGGAAGTGCTTGGTTCACACAGGTAACTGCTCCATCGGATCCAGAACCTATGCAGATTGGAAGAACTAGACTCTCCCTAGAAGAGCGCAAACGACATATTAACCACAATGAGTGCCTCTGCTGTAGTAGGAGGGGCCATATTACTGCTGCATGTCGCCTACTTTAAAAGGGAGAGCTCACCAGTAAACCAGGGGATACTGGTGGGTATTTCTTATTTCTCTCCTGGCAATAATTTGTTCTTACCTGCTATCCTGTGCATTAACACAACTGATTTTCCAGTCCAGGCTCTGGTTGATTCTGGGGCGGAGCAGAACCTGAGCAGTAGGGACCTGACTGAGAAGCTACGGATACCTACCATAGCACTTAATCCTATCTTTGTGGCCGCCCTCACTGGACATCCATCTCCTCTATTTCACAAAAAACAATGAAGTTCAAGTTCAATGTTTCTGGCAATCATCCTGAACAGGGTGAGTTCTTTGTTTTTGATTCTACAAATCCCAACTGATTCTGGGTTATCCGTGGCTAAAGAGACATAACCCACTCATTAACTGGTCTGAAAATAGACTAGAGGAGTTCTGGTCCGGCCCTGTTTCCGGTTCACGTCGCCGCCAGAGGAGTCGACGGACAAAAATTATGGACATTTCCAAGGTCCAGCTCCTTCCTCCTTCAGTTTCTCCCCCCAAACTATTAGAAGAGTGGGGGAGAATTTCAAAGGGGGGAGGGTACCAGAGCCCCTGTCTGCCTGCCTGTCAGACGGGCTCTGCAAAAGCTCAGGGGAGACTTTCGCAGAGTCAGAGTCAGAGAATCTTTATTGTCATTTGCACCACATGTGGTACATGTGATGAAACGAGATTATGGTCCCAGTTTTCTAGCAACTTCAAAGACTTTTTGATGCTGCCACTACTATTAACTCTGACCCTCAGTATAGATGTGATACCTACTCCATTATGGAGAACTTGCTCACATCTAGACCCAGCCTGCTACAGATCCCTCGCCCAAATATTAGCCTTGTTAAAGACTCTGAAAGCAGAGTATCAAGATCTCTCTGACTCCCTCTCTCCTTGTGCACCTGTCGAGCGAGCCTTGGAGGGTCCCCAGTCTGCCGACGCCTCAACGTCCACGGAGGGTCCCCGCCGGTCCGCCGATGCCTCAACTTTGCCTCCGGTGGGTGCCTCTACTTCGCCTCCGGTGGGTTCCTCAACTTCGCCTCCAGTGTGTTCCACATCAGCTCCAGACTCTGCCGATGAAGACTCTGCTGACAAAGACTCTACCGATGAAGACTCTGCCTTAGCAACTGAGGTCTTGTTGTCGCCTGCAACTTCTGAGGTCTCCTCGTCGCCTGCTGCAGAGGCTCCACCATCCTCCTCGTCACCTGCTACAGAGGCTCCACTGTCCTCCTCGTTGTCTGTTGCAGAGGCTCCACAGATTCCCACGTCGCCTGCTGCAGTGACTCCACAACTCCCCATGTCTCCAACTGTAGCCCCCAAGGCCTCTGTGTCTCCAACTGCAGCTCCCCAGGCCTCCCTGTCTCCAGCTACAGTTCCCTAGGCTCCCGTGTCACCAGCCGAAGTTCCCCAGGTCCCTGTGTCACCAGCTACAGTTCCCTAAGTCCCCCTGTGTCACCAGCTGCAGTTTTCCAGGCTCCCATGTCACCAGCTGCAGTTCCGTGTGTCGCCTGGTCATCAGCTGAAGAAAGGGTCTCCCCATTCCATCCTCTGTGTCCGGGTCGGTCATGGACTCTCAGGGTGACTAGTTGTTGGTCACCCACTGGACCTGCTACATAGTGATGGACAGCCTCCCGGCCACCCACCTGAACTTGCCCTTGGCATTGGATGGCCTTCTGGCTGCCCTCCTTACATTGCTCTTCGTGATGGACTACCTCCCGGCTGCTCACCTGAACTGGCCCTTCGTGCTGGACAGCCTCCCGGCCATACCCCTGAGACTGCTCTTCTTGATGTATGGCCTCCCAGTCGCTCCCCTGAGACCGCTCTTCTTGATGGGCGGCCTCCCGGCAGCCCCACTGAGACTGCTCTTCATTATGGACGTCCTCCCGCCCCCCCCCCGTACTTTGTGTTTTTTCGTAGGTTTAGTTTCTGTGTTTAGTGTTTATCCCAGGCTCTGTTCCTGTTGGTTTTTGGTTTCTTGTCCTTGTGTTTTCTCATGCCTGCCATCCAGGGGGCCGAGATGGTGTAAAGGCAGGGCAGCCGACTTAGGACTAGAAGGTCCGAGGTTCGATCCCCGGTCACTGCATACCTCATTGTGTCCCTGGGCAAGACACTTAACCCCAAGTTGCTCCCGGTAGGACTGGATGGCGCCTTGCATGGCAGTCTACTGCTACCGGTGTATGAATGTGTGGATGAATGGCTGGTACTGTGAAGTGCTTTGGGGCTCCTCATAGGGGGCTGGAAAGCACTATATAAGTAAGCTCAATTTTACCTTTTTTTACCATTCTTGCAGTTCCTCCCTCCGTCTACCCGAGTTCTTTGGGGGAGATTTTTGGGGGACGCCAAGGGACGTTCTCTGGGGGAGTATACTGTGGGCAGACCCGGCTGCAGAAACAATTCAAAGGGGGGTATTCTATTATTTCAAGGGGGCATATTTTTTTCAACAAACATTTTATTTGCTTCAAGTTGAACAGCGATTTGGATTGGCAGACTGGGGTGGTGGTTCCCCTATTCAAAAAGGGGGACCGTAGGGTGTGTTCCAACTATAGGGGGATCACACTCTTAAGCCTCCCTGGTAAGGTCTATTCAGGGGTTCTGGAGAGGAGGGTCCGTCGGATAGTCGAACCTCGGATTCAGGAGGAGCAGTGTGGTTTTCGTCCTGGTCGTGGAACACTGGACCAGCTCTACACCCTCAGCAGGGTCCTGGAGGGTGCGTGGGAGTTTGCCCAACCAGTTTACATGTGTTTTGTGGACTTGGAGAAGGCATTCGACCGCGTCCCTCGGGGGGTTCTGTGGGGGGTACTCCGGGAGTATGGGGTACCAGGCCCTTTGATAAGGGCTGTTAGGTCCCTGTACGACCGGTGTCAGAGCTTGGTCCGCATTGCCGGCAGTAAGTCAGGCTCGTTTCCGGTGAGAGTTGGACTCCGCCAAGGTTGCCCTTTGTCACCGATTCTGTTCATAACTTTTATGGACAGAATTTCTAGGCGCAGCCAAGGTGTTGAGAGGATCCGTTTTGGTGACCTTAGAATCGCTTCTCTGTTTTTTGCAGATGATGTGGTCCTACTGGCTTCATCAGTTCGTGATTTACAACTTTCACTGGAGCGGTTTGCAGCCGAGTGTGATGCGGCCGGGATGAGGATCAGTTCCTCCAAATCCGAGGCCATGGTCTTGAGCCGGAAAAGGGTAGCATGCCCTCTCCGGGTCGGGGAGGAGGTCCTGCCCCAAGTGGAGGAGTTTAAGTATCTCGGGATCTTGTTCACGAATGAGGGAAAACTGGAGCGTGAGATCGATAGGCGGATAGGTGCAGCGTCCGCAGTGAAGCGGGCGCTGTACCGGTCTGTCGTGGTGAAGAGAGAGCTGAGTCAAAAGGCAAAGCTCTCAATTTACCGATCGATCTACGTTCCCACCCTCATCTATGGTCATGAGCTTTGGGTTATGACCGAAAGAACAAGATCTCGGATACAAGCGGCTGAAATGAGTTTTCTCCGCAGGGTGGCTGGACTCTCCCTTAGAG